>SJOL01009124.1:444403-468075 GCA_004794785.1 Opisthorchis felineus
ATTTCCCATTTAACCATCAAATTATACGTGACTGCAGATGGGTGTATAAATCTGATGATGTTTTGCATCCTTGTTAGGCAAACCATTGCGCGGCAGGGACTCTCACGGCACATATTCGTTTGCTCGTAATCAGACAAAAGGTTGTGCCAATGATTGTTTGCGAAACTTCTGAAAAGAAAATTGGCGGTAATTGAATCCACTTCAGTAAAGTAACCTTTTGACCTTTCAGGTCAACTAAGCCTATCTGTTGAGTAGAAACGACTATACTGACTAAGTTTATTCGCCTCTTCCTTTTAGATGTGTTACTGTGTTACAATCCAGGAAATATTCTCTTGGGAGGATAAATGCGGTAACTAAAAGCAGTTGATTAAACGTCAACCAAGAAAATTTTTTTATTTGCATTTGAACGGTAGACAGCTGGGGTCAGCCTCTTAACACTACCTTCCAATTATCTACAGCGTATCACATTGGTTTAATCTAGTGCTGAATAAAATTGAGATTTGTGGAGCTACATTGGAGTAAGCCTTGCAAGAAAGTTGGAGTAATCGAAGCAACAAAGTTAATTAACTTTCCCCATATTTAAACAGTTATTGAGCCAACTGGAACAAAGTTTAAATAATGGATATTTGCAGCACGCTCTCAAAGCGTGAAGTGTACAGTCGGAGTTGTGAAGTTGCACCGTAGAATGAGTTCCTATACAAAATGATTTACTGTTTAAATAGACGGAAGGAAAACTGTGCATTTGTAGCTTTGATGGGTACTTTGTGAAACTTTCTAATCCGGCGGCTGCGGCAAGTACGGAAAAAATGATAGAAAATATATCTCATGGATTCGTGCACTGAAAGGCAAATGAAATCCTCTGGCCGCGGCACATGGGCTTACCAAAAAATGAATGCATCTATGTAGTTTGGACCAGGTGGTTTCCTGACGTTAACGATTAGGTTGATCTGCATGTCGACCGTTACGTAGAAGAGCTGTTGTCAAAACACAACAATATTTAAACTAACGTGGATCGATTCCAACGCTGTCTTACATCAGTTCCTGACTGCACGAAATGTCTCCATAGGTGAATGGGTGCGTCACATAAGTGAGATATTTATTCATTAATGTGTTGCTCTTTTCAGCGTTACTTACGCTTCGCAAACTCGATCTTGTTATCAGCCTAAAGGCCGTTAGAAACCCACTTTTGTACTAGCTACTATGAGAGCAAAAACAGTGATTTTCATACCAACCTCAGTAAAAAACACCAGTTACATCAGCACTCATGCAATAAGGATTTATTTAGTACCTATTTATGGCTAGGTTATTTAAGTTATCCTGGATGACGCTTGCTCTTATTCACACATTTCACCTATTATAATGTTCCTCACGGATGACTGGATCTTTACCCGTTGTTTTTGGAATAATTGAACCAAAACAATTGCTTCGTAGAAATGAACAGTGTGAAAAGTGTTTTATTCAGCGCTCGTGCGCAAATAATTGCGAATACATTATGATATGTAGTTTTGAAAAACTTCACATTATTTGAGAAAAACCTATTTGCACAGAAGGATTTTACGCGCTGCCTCTAGAAAAAGCGGGATTTTAATCCAAAGAACTAGCGACAAGGGTTTGAGGAAAGTCACCGAATCAGCCACCAAACTTGGGCATGCGTTACAGAGGAGCATACCGTTTGTTTGTTATACTGCATTTAGCATTCAGACAGTTGCACTTTGAACACACATAACAGCTAAATGAATTGAGCGGAGCTACATTGCAGAGACCATTGTGACTAACTAGTGTTTCAAATCGAATCGCGGTAACTTATCATTATCAGTCCCAGCGGTTTGATATTCTGCTAATATTGTAGTAAACATGTATCACATTGGTGCTGTTTGGATAAGTGCGATGAAAATATTTTTGAGGACAAATAAATAGGATCTTCATGTCTGGCACCTAAAATGTATTTGCTTCACTCTAGCATTATTCGCTCTTTCCTGAAATATAACCAAAGATTAAACGTCTTCCAAGCTTTCCACAGTACTGCGCAAAACAGTATCAGATTAAATGATCAAAGCTAACGTTCCTCTACCAACTAAAGACGGATAGCACGGTGCGTAATTTCTTAACGCTTCAGTGATTTCGGAGGTGTGACTTTCGATGATTTTGTTGTTGTCTGCTGAAAAAGATGGGAGAAAAGTCCAAATTGTGGGTTCTGGGCACCGAAGTAAATTTATTGATACGTTTCGGTGAAATTGATTTTTTGATTTTTTTGCATAATCGAACTATCGTTCTTTAATAAGTATTCACTTACAATTTGTAAGGCAGTAGGTTACATACAGTCAAAATAAACCAATCAATTGTAATAATCTTGAGAAATTGAAATTAGTTAAAACTGAATATTTGGCGACTATTGTTAAACATCGTACACCGACCAAGTAAGAAGTGACTTTTCGCTAGACTCACAAATACATACCTAGCAAAGTTTTCAAATGTTATGACCCTAACATGGGCTACTGCGTTTTTATGCATAGGATAACTTCTGTCACACCATTATGTGAGCCGACTCGGAGCATCGATGTTGATACACTGGGAGTCAAAGAAATTTGTGACATACAGCTTGAAAACCGGATGCATCAACATTTCAAAACAACTGGTCTAATGGACAAGTAGACTCCGGATGGCTCCAGTGACAACTGTTAAATTTTAAAGATCTGTCTTCAAATGCCGCTAGTTTACATTTATCAGCGTATGGTTAAGCTGCTTGAGTACTTATGTTACCCCCATTTTCTGCTTTTCAACTGTCCGTAGGCCGTCCACCATGGTGTACCCCTTCATTAAGCATATCTACTATGACGTTAGCTATCATCATATCCTGAAAATGACCCCTAAAGCAAATAAATCGACAAGGTCACAAATTATATAATGAGTAGTGTGTTGGCATAAATGGAAGATGGTGTCATTTGATAACTACTTGTTTGATTAAGAAATATTGTAAGACGCCCCTTAGAGGAGGATGATTGCACTGCCGTCATCAGTTGTGTATGCTCACGAATATGTTTTGGGTTTCAACAAATAAACTAATTTGCATATCAGTTTGATTTTGCTTAACAGCAACGATAGATTCAGTTGGGTCCCAGGTGAGTATCCCGTCAAGACCAAATTGGTGTGCGAATGACTGTAGCTGTCGAAATCTGTCTAATTTGGGTTCAAGTAGAACATAAGGTTGACGGAAACTTAGGGACTGCGCCTAACTGATGAGCCCCATGAAGGGCGAACCCGGTAGTGGGCTGCCAAAGAATTTTCAGCAACCTTATGAGTAGATCATTATGTCCATATGTCAGGTTATTTTGCGCGATCCACGTGGACTCAGACAGCTGAAGGTAACAGTCATTCAGAGGAACTTTCTTTTAACAGAGATACTTGAAAATTTCATTGAAATAGAAGTGGGTAAGGGCGAGCGAAATAAACAAGCAGAGAGGAAATGTGAACCCCGTTTGGCCTGTTAAAACCACAAACTGAGTTCGGTTTAGTAAAATAGTAGAGGCCCACATCTATAACTTTCAAAATAGTTTGTACATTGTGTATTATTTAAACCCATTTTTGAACTGAGCTAGTATAATATTAATAGAGGTTATACGCTTCCAAATGTGGAACACAAATGACAGGGACGACGACCTTAACTTCTGAGTAGGAAGCCGGTAGGTTTGAACTGTTGATTCCAAGGGGTGGAAGCCAGTGTTTACATACGATACCCTATTTTTCTATTGCAGTTCGGAGTATTCCATGCTTCAATTCTCGGCATACATTTTGAAGGCACGGTAAACGTACACGAAAAACATGAGGACTACTGTACTACCGCTTTCACTTCTCGAAGTAACGCACAAGATAATTTGACACCCAAGGACTTCTACTCAGAAGTCCGAAAACCAAACTTCTGGCGTCTAACAGCCGTTCAGAAACATAAAATAGCCTGATCTACTTCACCCTTTACTAATTGGATGACTCTGAGCCATCAGTGTAATTTGTGTCGGACTGTCATTTCTGAATGCCACTTGACTTGTAGACTTGGTAAGGAAGATACAACTCCTTAGGACCCTCTAAACCTGTAGCTCCATTCCAACAATCGAACGCTCCCCTTACTTGTGCCTACTGTTTTTCGCATCTAGTTAGCAAATTTTATATGCACCCGTAATCCCTCATTAACTTTTGACCCTTGAGATGTCGAAATAATTTTGGCGAAATTTTAGGTGCGCTTTTGAGCATGTGCGTTAACACTTGTGCATACAGATTTGTCACTAGTTCATACCCATTTGCCGTTTTCTCCGAAACGCATTTCCTATGGTGATTTACTAAATCTTTATGACTTTTTATACTTGCCTCATCCATACAAAAGTTTGGATGGAATTTTTTTAATTCGTATTTTTATTTCTTCGACATACATATTTTTGTACATTTAGTACCGCTCTTTATTGATGGATTTTAAGGCATTGCTCTTCTTGCTTGTGAAAGTATAAAGTATGCTACAAAACCTCCAGATACAAAATCAATCTAACCAAGTATTTTCAGTCAATTTCAGAGCAGCCTAACGTAATGCATAATTAAATATCCTGGCTGAGCAACAGACAATGAGCACGTTCTGGCAACTTGCACAGTGCTTTCCTCTCTTCCGAAAATCACCAGTGTGTGCTTCACAAATATTTGACCAGTAGAAGATTAAACATGATGTAAATTAAGCCAAGGCATTTCACCCAGCAATACTTCTAGGCTATGTCCGACTACTCCACAATGCGACCATAAAACAACTGTCCACTTGCTTTGGCAAAACTTGATATGGGAATACATCCCAGCGGACAAACTTGAAACACCGGTATAGCCATTCCTTTTGCTCCATACTGTAGCCTTTGGCGTGTCGTCACGCGAATTTATTTCATCCAGGACTGGTACTTTTCAATGTTTGAGCAATAAAAATGTCACTCCTGTTACATTGAATTAAATTTCGCATGAACTAAAAGCGATAATAATGCAGGCAACTTTGACGAAAATACTAGTCAGACATAGTAGAAACACTGTTCTTAGAAGTGTATGGTGAATAGCTAGGTGAATGCGCTGGTCGTCTTTTCTCATATCTAAGTTATTCTTGCGGGTGTACAATCTCAAAGTTTTTGGATTATCTCAAATGTCACGTACATTGCCATGAGTGTCGGGTCCTCTGAAGAAAACTCACAAAGTGAAACAAAAGAGCCATATCCAGGAAAGTCAAGTGTGTCTTGCTTCACAAGGCTAGCCCAAATCAAAATCGTGGATTCGATTTTTATCTTCCGGATATCTTTTTAAAACAGGACTCTAATCAGATTAAATGAAGCAACTGTGTGATTGGTCGTCGGCACTTATCTTAAATTTTCTACGCACCTGCGGAGTTTGGAACTGAGTCGGAAGTTCTTTGCAGCACTACTGAAACAGACAACTAATTCCTGAACTTCAAGTGGAAATCACATTTATTTGAACTTCAAAATATGTCGCCCGTCCTTCTTTGGCCATCAAGTACTAGATATTAATGAAGCAAGCGCCTGCTTTCCCTACTAGAGTCCGGATATAACATAAGGACGGACTCGCGCACTTGTTGACGCAAGTGAGTACCGTGGGCTTTCGAACTTAATTTTTTCCCTTTCATTCTCGGTACCCTCAGCCTAAGCGTGACTCAAAGTTTCGTATCTGGCACGCCAGCAGTAAGTCATAGAAACATTACGGTGGGGAGTATTGAATCAAACTTGACAACATGATGATTCCCCCAATGATTTGCTTACTCCGCGCGTGTACTTTTGATCACTTGTTTCGATAATCCGTATCTGCCATTCACCTTACCAAAAAGGCCAGCTAGTCCGATACTGATATATTGGCATGTGTACATCTATAAACAGGAGCAGCTGACCAAATTACCCATTTGTTTTAGTCCTCCGTCTGCTGAGCCTGCCCAGACTTGTTCTGTCATGATTTCCGTGCAATCAGGATCACTCAAAAGGGATGATCACGACCAACACATCCATGCTAACATTTCGCTCACCATTGTTTTATGTGCTAGACTGTTCGTCTAACTGCTGGATTAAATGGACCAACATTTGAATAGAACAAGGACCGGCTTCCGGACTTGAACTACCTGAATTACAGCCGAGTTGGAAAACTATCATGCCGAACTCACACTCCAGGATGAATGTCAAAATAGCTCAGGATTTCCGGGCCAATCTCGGCTCGGATATGCTTAAAGAGTGAGTGCCGTGTGTGTATAACAAGAAACGTTTAACGTCAAAAGATGGCGTAGTGGAGTAAACTGTTACAATCGTCGAATTATAACCTCTTAGGCCACTACGATGTGTTCTGACTCTAGAAGTTTAAATATAATGTCAAAATGGTTTTATAAATCCACTGAAACCTGGGTCGAAATAAATTATTAAAAACATCTTGCCAGAATTCAGAATCTTATTGAGGTTGTAAAGTCTACTGATCATCCTACGCTTGCCCCATTGACGAGCTGACAGCCTTATTTTGGACTTTATCTTGTGTGTGTTATTTTCTTAGGCTAATAATTTGGTACTCTTTGTTCTTACTTTTTTAAATGAATTATGCCAGTTGTTGTTTGGATGTTGCGTCACAAGAGACCGTCTTATCCACGATGTAACATTTTTCTTTAAATATGCTATTAATAACTTCTGAAGCAAAGATTTTTCGTACAGTTATATTGTGAAATATGATGCTCATCTGACGGAAAGATTGTTATTCCTTTACAAGTGTCCTTTACTCAAGGTCGTGGTAGTGAGCACTTTTGTGCGACTTACGTCAAGGGCTTTCCAGGTCGCTCTAAATTACATCACTTAATCTATCGCAATCAATCAAAGAAATTCGAGAGCTCAAAATACTCTACTATGCCCAGTTGCCCATCCCAAACAGGTAACTGCAGAAAACTGCTGCATTATTTTTACTTGTTCCGGTTGATTTTGTCCATCAGCTGCTAGGGATCAATTCAACAGGAAGTAAGATGTTTGATTATGAGTAAGTCCTAATTCTGCAAATACTTATTGGGGTACAAAGTGCATGAAATGGTCAACTACCCACTTTTTTCCTAGAAAAATGTATACTAGTTGGAATAAGATCCCTCTCCAAGCGACTGATCAACTCTGCGCACAGGACAAGTGTAGGCTCAAGTGTCACTGAGTAACATGTAACCGCTAAATCGGGCCCGAAAAACTGCGGAAGTATTCATGAAGGACTCATGATTGTCCATTACATTCATACTTACCGTCTTAGTAAACAAACCTATTACAGTCTCCAGCAGACAAGTGATCAGGGCAAGTTATGAGTCAACATAATCTACGGCGCCTGCAACACATATAATGCTACGAATTGCTCTTATGCGGTTGTTACGAGCTCAACAAGTTTGATCAGACTCTATCTGGCACAGCAACGGTAGAAGTAAACTACAGGATATTAAATCAATACCATCTTGCGCTATAATTCCAGCTGAACTAATTCACTGTCAATTTTCTTATGTTGAGCAAATTCATGACCGCTAACGAGTCCTTTTGGCAATGCAATGAAATGTGCGTATTTACAATTCCAAAAATGGATCGTGAGAATACGAAGATACTGAAAATCACTAGGAAAATTATCTAGTGTATTTAAGAGCGATAGCTGTGTTAATACCAGGCAAACTAGGAATCGCTATAGAGGAATTTGCAATGAAACGAACCGAGTTACTTCCCCTCTGAAAAATATTCCCGTCCCTCTACTATTTTCTTTCGTTGTGAACATTCTTACGGTATTCATATTGCCCTCCAGGCCTCTGCGAGCCCTATGACGTTTAGGCACCTTGACTCCGCAGCCCGGCCGAATCCAGGTGACGCCTCTACATTTTGTTAACTTTCATGGAAGACCTTCAGGGATCATTGTTTACCACGAGTAATGATCCACTAGCTTTAAACAATAGAACTGTGTCGAGATTTTAATATTTTGGCAAATGCTTAGGCCTATCACGGTCAGCTTGCGGTTATGAACAAACATATAGTGTGCTGCACGGAATATATTTTGTGCTCAATGTAATGTCCCCCATCTAAAGCATTTATGACAGTTATCCGGGTTTATCTCGACCCTGTCTCCGCTTAGGAACTTTATAATTAGTAAAATCCACCCAAGCTCAGGAGTGCAAAATTACCATTGCTGTTAAACGAGCGAGCCACTAGGAACATCAACATATCATGTCTATTGGCTAAACAATGCTAACAGAGTCAGAAGAGTTGAGTGCGGAACTGACTACCGCAGCACAAAACAGAACCGTGGAGTGAATAGCCTTGAAATAAGGTTCCAAAAATTGCATTTTGTCAGGTGCGTAATGATTCGCAATAGATATGGAAATTGTATACATATTGTTTGTTTCATCATCTGGCATGTGATCTAAGACACATACAAATGTGCGCTATGAAAGCAACATATATTCCACTTTCAGAAAAAGCGAATTCACTAGCAAAATTTACACGGACTATAACCAGCCGACAGCTGAAGTCTTTTAAATTTTGTCAATAACGATCTATTTCAGAGAAGCACAACACATTTATATACTTTGCAAATACAGACATTCTGTCGTGGTGGTGAATAGTACTTCATGAATTTCGACGAAACAGGAAACTCAAGAATTAAGTACATATCCACACTATGAAAATTTGTTAGCATCAATGCCGATTAATGGAAATTTCACTCTGTAAGGACGTGTACGCCGAGACGTCAAAAAGCACTCTATAACCATTCCATCTTCACTATGAATTATCAGCACTGCACATCTCTCAAAATTCCAGCATGTCTTGAACAAGTCACCTCCCGATTTCGGTCTTAACTCCTAATCGTTGGGCTTTATAAATTTCTTTACTTACAGGGCAAAGTCTCCATAAAAATTCCCATACCTTCTCACGCTACCGAAAAACTTCATGATCTTTTTTACAATAACGCAAGAAGCAATGTCATGAAAATATCCAACACTAGAGACTATAGGCTCCGGATTGTTAAGCAAGCAGGAAAACAGGGAGTCAGGCTATTCAGTAATTGTAGTAGCTTATTGAGCTAAATGCAGGCCTAGTAGTTCGATAAACCTGGCACATCAAATAGCGGAATTCACAGAATATTTATGAGAATAAATAGGCCGGTTTTTTCGAGATAGTTTTTATATAACTGGCTCGCATGCATGTATACTTGCTTCTTTGATCCTTACAAAGGTACCCTCTACAGCAGTGAGAAGAAAGACTTTTTCCATGCTGGCCTGTTACCTTTTGTTTGTCACATTTTGTGTAACCTTTTGCGTAATCCATATTCAATTTCATATTTTGTCCCCTAACGAATGCTCGAATTCGTCTCAACGAAGTAAAAATACGCAAGTCCATATTTTTAAGCAAAATGTTCCCACCCGGTAAAAAGTCCGGTCGACAAACTCTGTTTCAGCACATTTATCCTTTCTGATTTTACATCTCAAAGCGTAAAAATAAAGTGGCAGCTTTTCAGTATGAGCTTTGACCAACTAGCGCACAAGCTTGGTGTAGAGCGTGCATCCCAAAGCAAGAAAGCCGTAAGATGGTCCGGAATGAAAATCACAAAATCTGCCGTCAGTTGAAAGGTACTTGCTAAATAAACTGTACAGTCGTGTAGCCTAGAGAACCGCCAAAAAGCTATCTAGAGAGAATGGGGTCGTTTCAATTCAAGTAATTCAGAAAGCACTTCAGTCATTTCGGTACCTGTGCAATCTTATTACTAAAAACGTTTTTCAAAGTCCACAAAATCCCAGTGTAAGCTATTGTTGGGTGCGTCAAAATGAAATCTAGCCTAACATTTGGGGAAGCAGCTAAGGATTTTTCGACCTTCAAGTGCAAACTTTGACATTATTGTACAAAGTAAAAAAAATAAATATTCAGGGCACTCACAAAACCACTTCAAGTAGTGGTATGAATTGGTTACTGGGCTCCACATTAAATGTCCGGCTCTGTTATTTTTGGGACAAGATTCTCTGATCTTACGTTGGTACACTCACATAAAATTCTGCAGATGCAATTTCCTTTTAGCTACACAAATTTTTGTGTCGTTTATCTGATTGCGACAGCCACTGACAAAATAATCACTGTTCACTCGCCATTTTTTGCCTAGTTTCAAACTGCGTCAAAATGCACACAAGGTTGAAAAAAAAATGAGGGACTGAGTCAAAAGAAAAGTGGAACAGGTGGCCGGCTGTCGGAATGTTTTTAGCAACCCTGTGAATGACGTGTTTTATCTACCACTAGAGTTGTTCAACAAGACACCAATGAAGTATAACAACGAAATAAATGGGTCTGTATGAGAATATCCGCATTACCGAATGATGATAGGATAAATAACTTCAGTTGCTTTTGTTATGCAAAATTACGATTGTGAGGCTGCATTAAGCGGATTTGCACTGTCGAGTACAACCGAAATTAATTTCTCAGAAGAACACAAATAGACAATAGAAAATTTTCGATTTTAGCTCAGAGCACATTAATTCTCGTTTGGCTGCAACGCCTAATATATGTGCACAATTAACAAGAGGTGCTGTTTCTTGTGGAAAACCAAACATTGTTTCGCTAGTCAAAGTTGGTCCTAGATGAGCTTCAATTCGTATAAGAGTACACAATGAGCAACTTGCTGCTAGAACCTACGGATGAACTGTATGTTTTAAGAGCTTGTGGAGGTATTAATCAAACAAGAGTGAAGCATCTTTGCGATAAAACACCTGGTTAGGGTCAACGCCGAATGAAATTGGTCTGTCTTGTATATAACCAAGAGCAAGGAACTAAAATTAACCTTTTACACTATAGAAATTGCAGACTTTTTCTCAAAATCAGTTCTAAAACTTACTAAGAGTAACCATCAAACAAATTGCAATAAAGTTTGCCTGTATCACCATCGTGTTGATGAGGTGCAATCAATGGCAGTATGAAACAAAACAATGCTAATGAATGAATCATTGATTGTGACCTAAACGGTGGTTTCTTCGATTGTAATGTTTGTAGCTGAATAAGAGTAAATTTCTGACCCAGAAATAAATTATTTCGGCTTTACCTACGTATTCTGTCCAAACAGACGACACCTCCCATCTCGTGTAATTCCAACCATCCAAGTTGAAAGGCATTGGTTCAACCCGAATTTCAGGGAGAAACTTTCCTGAAATACATGAGAACATGAGAAATACATGAAAACTTCGAACGAATCATTCATCTGTATGCGTTCTTCTCACATTCAGCTAATTTTTGCTAAACTGCTTTGGAGTGATATGCAGAAAATTTGAAAATATAGGGTCCATATCATGCCAGTCAAATCCACGTCAGCTTGCTCTACTACTTCTACACCTGTATATGCTGTTTGTTCTCACATCATTCTCGCTTAAACAGTCGTCCTCTTTCCAGTCAGAAACAGCCAAAGACGCTTTTGAACCTGCTGGACAGTTCTCATTAGTTGCAGGTGGTTTCAAGATTTGTAGAACTCGTCCTCAAAACAGTGGTCTATGATTATTCTGGTGAGTGCAGGCGCTCGCCACGCGTATCACATGTCGGGTGTTTAAATCCCGACACAGTCAACGATATGCATTGCTGATAGGCTTTAATGGAGACAACACTCGAGTCCACGACTTTCCGCCTTTGGTGTAGACTCACCCGAATAGCTGCCTCAGGAAAAAAGGACTACTGTTCAAACAAAAGCGATGTGAGCAAAGTTTCTTCAAATCCCACAGCCACCTACAAATATATGCTGTCCTCAAAAATAACGGGCTTACACCCCTTCAGGTTTATTTACAAAGCGATAGAATATGTCTTTCTATACATGAAAAAATACTAGCTGCAGTGAAATCAAGGCGGTGAGTAGTACTTGAGTCCGCTAGTATATCAAGAACAGCGCCCGGGAAACCGTGAAGGATTTTTTCGTGTTACAAGTCAGTCGACATAGTACACATGTGCCAGTGTAAATGAATTTAGATGTTAATCTCCGCAAGTTATGCCTGTCACTGTTACTTTTAATGTTGTTTTGGGAGTTAAACTGTACGTTACTCCTATATAGAGAAATATGTTCGAATGATATTTGAAATCGTTCGGCGGTTTCTAATCCACCTTGCGTCTAACGAAATGCAGTTGATCATAGACAATTATGGCATCTTTGCTGAACAGACGGTCATGAGAACATCGAGGGTGCAGCAACTCAAATTGAACTGATGTTACCTTTTGACTGAGCGCACATTGGCAAAGTTACCACTCCCCTCAATCTCGCGTGAGCAGTGTTTTTTTTATCCTGGAGCATTTACGATAAGTCATTATCAAGTAAAAGAAGGGCTGGGCTCGAACATTACTTTAAATATAATTCATCAGCAGTGCATGCTTTTGGTCTTACGGGGGCTCTAACCTCGAATATCTCAGCCTTTATACAAGGTTACCACCACCAGTTCCTCAGCGCACTTGGCATACCTGAGTTACAAAGTCTGACCAGGCCATCTTGGTAGCACTTGCTGATAGGCAAAGTCAAACACTAAAATTATACCGAGTAGCCTGTCGAAATATAATACATCGGGGCTTTTTTCTCACATGGGTCCAATACACATATCAAAAATGTGCTGCCCGAGCATTTTCTGTTAAAGATGAAGTAAATGTGGCAGATAGATTCACGGAGATGTTAGTGAGAGTTGACAAAATTAAACAGCTGATTTCCATGGTCAGGTCAACTAAATGAATCTATACTTGTAGAAGAAGCATACTCAACCACGATATGATGAAACAAATCCACGTTCCGAATAATACAGAGTCAGCCAATTGGCCTGAAAAATTTAACACAAGAGGCGGCTTAACGGTTTAAACTTACGAACCTGCTAACGATGTGACGCCTTTTTTTGCAGGAATTCACATAAATCGGTGACACAACAGATTGCTGATTAAACAACTGGGTTGGCAAATTCATCAAGAATAAAACGCACCAAGTTAAAATATACATTTTTATGGTTTGTTCACATAGATCTACCGATTTTAAAAACTAAACCAATGAGGATGACAATTCAAAATTCTCTACCGTGTCAGTTGGCTCTGAGTTTGACTACATACAAACCCAAACCATCCGTCGCCAGGCCATAGGACGCGGAAGCTAATTTCACTAATTATTCCAGGTCTCAATATAGCTAAAACAAACACAGAGACCCTAATTGCTTGATTGATGGTTGATGTCCGGGAACACATACATGTTAATCTGAGACCCCATCATCCTCAGTGACCGGTCACCTCGGTCCAGAATTTACGAATAACGGATGTCTCCTACCGTCCTCCTGATTCTGCGGCAGACGAGGTTGTGCCACGTGAGTTCATTCTGCAACTTTGTTGCTCCCATTGAACACGGTATCACAATTAGTTGATTTCAAGAACACTGGCCATAAAGGTTCACGTTATAAAATGACTATAAAATGAGTTTGGACATGGACCTGATACGGAGCCTTCTAAGGTTATTTGACCAGTGAGTAATGCGCCCAAAATGCAACTAAGATAGTCTTACGAGTGGCACAGTCCAAAGTATGCCGAACGTCAATCATAAAGTTTGTGCAGAAATGATGAAGAAGCACTAATGGCAAAATTTGCCATTGCAAAATTTGGACATAGCCATAACACCCGTGCTGGTTGCTTATGTTGGAAGGATTATTTTTGATCATGTTCTGGTAGGATATTGAAATGCTGCGCCACCCAGTCCTTTTATTTATGCATCAACGTATTCAAAGTTTTCGCCTATTGACCTAGGTCTAAAGTTAACGTAACAATTGGAAGTAGGTTGCTCTAGAATTGGTGCAGTCTCTACATCCAGTTTACTGCGAATCTCGATGGATAGGCCGAAACCTGTCTTTTCTACGATAAAAATATTATTCTATTCCAGCTCGTTATAATGACAGGCAACACGTCTGTAAATTGTAGGACATTCAAGATATCTTTATGGACGGTCGCGAACCAAGAGTGCTTGCCCAACACGTTAATCTCCGGAGCGTGCTTTCAGTACGCTCTGTTGAACGTACGTGCTCGCAGACTGTCTGCAGGAACAATTAGAATACCCAGTGTAATCAAGTGACACAGGGTGAAAGAATTTGCAATCCGTGTCTGGATTAGGTAACACCTCGTGTGATGTGAACAACAGTTCTAAAATGCCGGTCAAGATGTGCACGCCCAACAGCTTGTCTCAAATCCGATGCTCGGGGGAATATGCCTTGTTCCCTCCGAATACAAGTTATTTGATCAGTAGCAGGTAGAATGTCAAGGTTGAAGAACACGCAAGACGCGGAAAATTTGAGTCGCTACTTTGTTTTTCTAAACCATGACAATTTCTGATGCTGCCAATATAAAAATGTCAATATGAAGTGCAACAGGTATATAGTGAAATCGAAAGCATACACTGTTATGGCGGAGCCACACAAAGCTCACTGATAGAACAAATGGATAAAAAATGGTACTTATCACAGACGGGGTTAGGGAACAAGGCTTGTGTTTCGCGGTTAGCTTTCTTGGGCTGCCACAAATTTGCATGACACATCAGAAATCGCTTGCGGAATCAGACGAATTAACTAGCACATTTGTGAAAATGGGGGGGGGGGCAAAAAGAAAATAGAAACGCCACGAAATCAGATGCATCGTAGCATTGCTGAACAAGCTTGTGGATGGAAATTTTTCTGACCATCTCAAGTTCAAGCATCGGACAAGTTTCTTTTCACGTCAGAGTTACGATTAATGTGATCTTCGAAGTCGACGTGCTCATGTGAGAAGTATCTGTCATTCAGAATATATATGGTCTCGGAGGAAATCGTTGGTCTGATATGTTTTACTGATGTGAAGTAACCGGCTGCGAGTTTTCACGTAGTTCATGTCTGTGCTGAAACATCAGATCGGGTGATTCGGATGTAGGCGTAGTCCAATGATACTTAGATTTTTTCTACTGGGTACTAGTAAGATTTTTTTGAAGAACAAACGAAACTGATGGACAGCACTCAGATGAGAATAAGTAAGGTATAGACGAGTATTTTATTGATGTGCAGACAACCCTCGAATTCAGAGTAAAATGAAAAGTTGACCATGTTTGTGCTTGCCATATTCCTCCTTCGGGCTTCGTAGACAGAAATCAAAATGATCTTGAGGTGTAGAAAACATTTTACGGCCTTATCCAAAGGGTTTCTACCATGCGATAGCTAAAGTGCCTTTAAGGCAGCTCAGTAGACAAAACGTTAACCTCTGTAAAATAATGCAAGATCAAAATAAATATATTTCATGGATCCGTATAGCTCATTAAAAAGTTATAAAAAGCTGTGGTCTTCATTTGAGGATGATTCCACCTTCAAGGGAAAGCAAAACGGAGAAGAAAAAACAAATTTACCTTTCAGTGTACATGTCACCGAGTACGGGCAAACAAGCATTGGTATTTGTGACAGCCCGTCGGTCACCTTCTACAGGTGACCTATTGACCCATTCTAGACATGCAGTTATTGATAAAACCCTAAAAATTCGTACCTTATTACACAACAGATACTCCCTTCATCTATGCAACCCCAATAATTTTCCAGGCGGTTCGGTGTTGTGTTCCTCGCTGGTGCAATGCTTCACTTTTATCTGCCTACCTTAGCATATACTTTGCAGCCTTTTGCGCATTGTGAGTAGCCAGATCAAACTGAACTGTATGCTTACTTCCTTCTAAGGGAACAGCAGATATATAATGCTTGCCAGCTTTACACATTTATACCATAATTGCTACCAGAGGCAAACTTAGTTGTAACCTCTTGTGAGGAGAAGTCAGTTAGCAAAGCGAAACCAAATTTCGGATATGATGCGCGCGACAATTCTCCTGCCGTTAGATACATGTGTGCAGTTTGAACATCAGTTCAACTGCCCATTGGCACTTGGTTCTGAAGACAGTTGGTGCAGTAGGTCGAAACATGGGAACAAGCTGGCTGACGAACGACTGAACATTTATTTTATTTTATTTTATTTTAAGTTATTTTAGTTTTATTTATTTTAATTTATTTTATTTTTATTCTATTTATTTCCAGGTGCTAAGGTGTTGAAACGTTCTTTTTTTTGAGATACCAAGATCCTACCGATCAAGGTTAGATTTTGCAAAGCTACGGTATACACCGTATCTTCAACTTCATTAGTAGTCTTACAGCAACGTGACTCATAGCCCTTATAGAGTTGTGTTATCAGCTGATTGTAAAGATTGCTTGCATATGTGATAAACTGAGGCTGAAGACGACATGTCAATGCAGGCGGGTGTAAAAAACGATGGAGTTTAATTAGTCCTGGTCCATCTCCCAATTCCAGTGGTGGAGCTTCTCACGATCTTTGTAAATTAAGGTGCATGATGAGTTGTTGTTCATAGGATTAAGGGATTTGAATAGCGCGCCAAATAATGCGGTAAACGCACTGTTCCGCAACGCACTGGTAGATTTCATGATGGTATTTTGTACTCCACTGACTATCCTAAGTGGCGGAGCCCAACAAGTCGGTGCAACTGGAAAGTTAACTGGAACCTAAGCAGGAGCGCTGGACTTGATCACAGGTTTTGACAATCTGTACGTCGAAAGTATGTGTTGCATTGGACAACAAATTATTCGGCGCTCAATAAATTCGTTCTGTTAACTTCTCAGACATATGTCTTTCAGCCCCAGTACGAACATTTGATGCACCTTTACGTATAGGCTGTGGTTGAAGATTTTTGGCAGCTAGGGTAGAGTGTTAACTAAAACATGTCTTGTAAGAACATAGAAATTGGGACATGAGGTGCACGCCGGGAAAAAGAAGCTATTCCAAATAGTTTGGATAGTCGATGTTTAACTCCTGTACATGTATCCGTAAACAGACGAGTCCGGATTTGGTGCATAAAAATAAGTGAATTGCTTCAACGTTTAACCGGTGAGATATGGCCTGCGGATACCCAAACTGGGGACAATCTTGGGAAGTAATGGTGTAATCCCTCAAACTTTTGCTGAAAGAAAGACGTCACACCCGAAAATAGACCAACGGTATTTCTTGAATTGCGTTGGCGGGCTCTAATACTTCAAGTCATGGAAGACCATCCGCTTATTGTGTTCTCTTTTGCACTAACATGACCAGGGTGAAATGAGACAGAACTTCAGGGCAGGTTCCGAAAGCAGAAATTAAGAGCCTTTTCCGCCAAACTTGGTAACAAGGATATTTAATAGAGATTTTGCCCTTGCGCCGAAGCTGACCCGTAATGAATAGCCGAGAATAACTGTGGAGCTGTTTCATCCTTGTTGATAATCATCGGCAGTGAGCACCTCACGAAACTCAGAGCTTTGAGCCCGCGTTCCTCTGGCCAGTAGTTAAACGCGTAACCGTATGGCCACGAGTGGCTGATCAGCAGTGTCATTAGCTCTTAATAAGACAGTATATGGCGCCACTCATCCTTTTGTCAAGGGAACCATATCAGATGATAACTTATTGACTGGCTTTTTGAGCGCCGACTTATAAAATGGAAGCACCATTCATTTGTGAAATTATTTTCCTCTGAGCTACTTACTGATTAAGAGCGATGTGAGGATATTTGATAAGGTTCAGCAGAGATTTTCGCCTGCCAGTGAATGGTGGTACAAATGAACCAATTGTGCACTACGACCCTAAAATCAACCGCTTCATTGGTTAGAGAAGCTGATGTATACAGACAAGACATATTGCGTTTCTATATCCAACCGTCTGCCTGAAATACACAGACTGACATTTCACCAAGCTACAAAAACTACCATGACGTATAAGCCATCCTAGCTGGAAATGAAAAGCTGTCTCTTAGTATCTGCGTATGATATGCTATTCTCTACGCCCGATCCACCATTTAACAGCTGACAAATCTGTGGTGGCTGTATCCAATCTAAGGTTTTGATCTGTGTCTGAAGGATGGTGCTCACACTGATGTGTATAAAGTGATCACTTGTAGGCCAATTTCAAGATTCAGTCTCCAGAGAATAAGGTTTTCAATAAAGAACGGAAGGGATTTGTGGGGTTGTTGTGACCTCACGGTGAGTTCGGGTTTCTGGTTCAGCGTGTGCAACAGTTTGCTTCCGCGAGCTGGATGCGTTGCAAATACGACTCCTGCTGAAAAGATAATTTGCTGAATGTGTCACGCAGACCGCAATTTCACCAGTATATCTTGCTACTCTAGGCTATATTGCTGCCTTCACTTGGTGAATTTTTACGTAATTTATATTAGAAAGCTGTGTGAACTGCATCAGCAAATTTTGAGCTTTGATTCCATGACAGTACCTGGAATCAACGTTTCATGGTGCTTTGGAGATGTCCTATAACCGTTTCCTTTGCTGCTACGTACACTAAAGAACTAAGTGTCTACATAAAGCTGTACTCATAAATGATCACTGGCCGGCGCCTCTGCACAAAATTCACAAACGTATTCGAGTGGCTTTTTCTGTTCTGATCACGAAACGTGTTTGAGTTGTATCGGTCTATTTGTTCAGCCCTGCTGCTGAGGCATTCTCTGTTGTAAACCACACTTTTTAATGTGTACGCCTGCGGGATGCAAAACCACCTAGTGCTAACCATTATTATCATTTAGGTCGGTAAAATTTCATCACCAGAAAATGTACGTAGTCGGCCAAATGAATTCATTTTGCCTTTTTAAACAACATTGCAATACTTGGACGTGACTGTATGTTGCATTTTCGTTGTTCATTCAGTAATCCACTAAGATAATTATTTCTTCAAAACTTCTATCGAAAAGATATATGCTTCCCGCGCCACCTGATGTAAGGGGCGCACTCAATTACCGATTTGCCGCGTGGATGCACAATCAATGTATTCCACTTCTGGCCTTTGTATTTACGCTGACGAAAAGCTTACAAAGCACGGTGGCTGTTTTAATTGCCTGCTTTCTTCAAAATCTGAGGTTTTTCATTCGAGATCTTCCAGTGGTATTCTGTCAAAACATTTATTCTCCTCACACAGCCCCCCGTGTTAATGAGGGCGAGGATGTACGCTGTTTCTGTGTATTACTCACAGTTGAGGATTAGATGGCCTTGGAAACAAAATGTTTTCATTCTGACACTACATAAATTGTGTCCTGATTCAAATCTTCGGAAAAACCTGTCCAAAAATAGATGTTGTGTACATATAAACACGTTGTGTTAATGTAACCTCCTAATAACACACTTTTTGCTTGCTCAATGCCTGTTAGCGTGCGCTTGGTTACATATAGTCATAAAATTGGCATCCGGTTAACCACGTCATAATATAAGGAATAGGCACTGTAACTGACACACGACATCTTTCGTCACTCAATGGCCCTCAGTAGTTCTTGTGTGTCGATCGCAAAGAAAGTTGATTCTTTGAAGGAGCATTGTCCACGGTAGTAAGAATAATATGAATTATATTCAGGAAAAAAGTCGTTCATTTTGGGCTGTTTACCTCAAAATCATAGGCGGAACCTACGTTTTTCTCCAATTTCTCATTCGCCTCATGTAATACGCACTCGAGTGGCTAAAAACCAGTTTCTCAGATATTTATGGTCCAAACTTCGTGTCTCGAACGTTCAACGTAACGCGTTTCTTCAACAAACGCAAAATTTGAAGACATCTTTAAATAGTGATCTAACTCGCAGCAAAGTAAGCAATGCATCGATACACGAGTGAACGAAACACTTGGATTAAGACAGTTGAGTTTCATTTTATTTCTGGGGGAACATAAAAAGCTAACCACTGCTAAGAGTCAATCAACCGTTTTTGGTGGTTGTTGTATATTTCCATCGATTTATTGCGCGGTTAGTTGTGACTATACTAGCACCACCAAAAAACCTGCCCCTACAATTTGGCCCTGTTCGTAGAAAAGTGCCTGATGAAGAATACAAGAAGAACAGTGTGTCCCTGTGTGTTTTTAGTGTCAGTAGCGGATGTAGAGAGAGACAAATTTTCTTTATTGTTAAGTAAACCCGTGAATATGTTGCCTTTGTCTGAGACGGAGCGCAGCCGTTTGACTGTGGATGTAAATTTTGTCACTTTGAGGCGCTTGATACGCGTCGGGCTTGATGAGACAAACGAAACACAATATTGGGAATGTCTAAACGTCTGAAAGGTGCCTAGTTTCATCGCACAGAAAGCACTTACGCAGGGTTTGTTGGCAAGAAAGCGCAGTAACAAGAAAGTGTAACTAACTTGTCGTGTTTCTATTCTTTCATGATTATCGTTGGGAATTTGCAAAAAACTGGCGAAGACGCTTGCATAAAATGATGATGTTATCAATATGTTGAAGAAATAACTGGAATCTGTTTGAATCTAGCTAACAGCTGTTGACTCAGCATGATGGAGGAAATGCGTGATAATGATGATTCCGTTGCCGCACGGGTGGGCTTTACGAGCTTTTGTAGAATATGGAAAAAGTACTCCAAAATAACAATTCTAAGTCAGTTAACTGTCGGATGTAGAAGCCTTTTTATTGAAGAAGTTAATAAACCTAACCAATACGAGGCTATTTTTAAACGATACTGTGTCAGCATGCCGCCTGTTTGAAAAACACAAACCGATCATAGTAGGCATTTTGATATCCTTTGGTCAGAAAAAAATCACTGGGTAACGTTCCGCAGGTAGTTTGGCCACAAAATATACGTCACTTGCTCCTCCACTTTACTACGTGGCCACGTAAGCTTTAGTATCTAGAAAATAGGCTTTCGGCGAGAAACAATTTATCGCATTCTGACATTAATAGCCTGTGGATGTTCCTGTGACCCTCCAGCAATAATTCATCTGTGAAGTCTTCAGACGTTATGATTTGAATGGAAACATAAGTGCATTGCACGCTACTCACCAGAAATTACAGACATGTTTAGCACTGACAAGAACATTTCAGAGGCACTTGTGTTGAACTACTGGTGAAATGCACAGTGCGAGAAACCGTATGTATTTAGGGTGACCCCACATTGTACCTGTGCCCTTGGATTCTGAGGCAGGCTTTAGATAAAAGGACGCTCAGTTTAGGTTTCGTATCGTCAAGAAAACACCAGTTTAAGAGTTCTAAACTGACAAGTTTGACTTACCTGTAAAGTCTATATACCAGATGTTCAGGGACTTTTCCTCTACATTCTTCTTCTGCTCCTGTCTACTTTTCTGGTATTTTTTGAGTTCTCACAGGGCTTGACCTTGAAATGCCTTAGTCCACCACTCACACAGGTCCGCTAGTCCGTTTCAGCCAAATGGGCCATATTCCTTAGTCTCGTACAGGAAAACAATGATCTGCAAGGAAAGGTAATAAAACAGTATTATTAAAGAAAGGTGTTGAAAGGAAGCTCAGCTAAAACTCAAATAAAAGAACCTTATGCAACACACTTCACACGGCCTGATTCCCCCTTTGCTTCATTTGTGATGAACCTATGCATGTAAATTGTAGTACGCGCTATTAGCCGGTACTCTCATGTGCTTGATGCATTACGTCCAGTTACAATCATACAAACCTAGCATTTTCCGCCATCGCGCTCTTCTGTTTCTTTTGGAGATGTTTTGATTATTAGCTGGCCACCATTCAGGAAGTGGTATATCTATAGGATAATAGGGATATTCCGTTCTTACCAAAGTTTCCGAATCTAAAAGTGAGCTAAATTAGTGTTCCGATCCATACAATTATTTGTGCAAATCGATTATTGAAAATCCAGCTGCAGAAAGCATTGCATGACGAGCGGTAGTCCACCACGCTATATCAAGTCACAAAATCAGTGAGTAGGACTCAATATCTCTTCAGAAATGTTCCCTAAATAACGGATGAATTTATTGGTGTTTTGTTTTTCGTCTTTATTCATAAATGCATTATGAAGTCCTGTAATTATCTTCTGGATGGTTAAGGCAGACCTAGGCTAGTGTGATCCTAGAATAGAAACCCGAAGACAGAGATGGGAGAAATTCTGATGGACGGACGGCGTATTCATTTGGCGCATTCCTGTGCCTTTTAGTTCAACTACATCAGCTGGGTTCACCAGAGTAAGATTGGAATTCTTCCGGATAAATCAAGCTGTGAATAAAAAGTTAGCAAGCATGTTTGATTATATGTTGAAATTTCTTCCGGGCGATAAAGTACTTACACCTGAAAATTCCCCCCTGATGAAATCTTCATTCCGAGGTCACAAGCCTGACCCCGCTAAAGGAGAGGAATGGGAGTAAAACATGCTTAGAATATACCCAGCAAATAATCACCTTTGCGTGGAATTGCGAGCTATATCTTGGCTTACGTGGAGGTTATCGTATGTTTAGCGTAGAATTATTCAGGCTTATAATCAGAATTTCACTTGCGACGCTAAAATCAGCGACACTACGAGATAGACGGGCTACTTGATTCACATAAAGTCTACTGCAAGAATGACAAAAGCGCCCTTACAGACGTATTACTGGGCCTTTAATTTTGGATGCTGTATGGGTAATCAAAAGGTGCCGGCAGTTTCAGAAAAGATCAGCACTTCCGAATTGATAGTGTTTGGAATAGGAAGATAAAAATTATTAATTTCGTCTTCATTTTCAATAAGCACAGGTGAGTACAAACTGAAATATCTGATAGTCTACTAGTTACAATTTTAGGTGACTAAGATACCTAGAATCGGGGGGTCACTTCCGTACCTGTACGCCACCTTTGTTTTTTTAATGCATTTGTCACTTCCAGAAACAACGGCAAATGAATAACACATACTAACAGATTACCGCAGCTTAGAATTCACTTTTCTCCAGTTTCTTCTGTCCACAAAAAACGATAAGCCACAGTGCAACAATACAGTACTTTTCAGCGTTTCGGAGTAATCGACATTTGTCCCGTACCGCCAGTAATTCCGGCGCAGTATACCACCTTCATCTACATGCTGTGTGAGATTCTCAGCAGGTGATCGAAAAATTCGTCCACACAAGCCGAAGTTCTGTATTACTGTCACTGACAACAGGTGCATTTGAATTTTCAGATTGGGGCAAATATTAGCCGTGAATGATTCGCTTTTGATTGCAAAATTCAAAAATTAGTTTTGCCAGGCTGGGATAGTTTTGACTATTTATCTAGATATGGCAGGCTGATGAAAAATTGCCGAATATTCCGAAGCGTTTTAACACTGCTGACTCTTTTATTATTAACGTAGAGGGCCGTGCTTCTGTTGTTTTAATTTTAAGTTCCTCTGGAACGCTGAATTAAACCTTCCTCATTACATGGGTTCATTGAAACTGTTTTAGGCAACACTGGGATCCATAAAGATTTTGGACAGCCTCGGGCCACTTGCGCATAATCCAATATGGTGCTGCGTCTATAAGATTCGTGGCCCAACAGGTAAAACCACGCTAAAAGGCACTAGTGGGCCTAAGCACGGCGGTAAACCAGTGACCCATAACCCTAGCTACTTGTTCGACTTTGAGACACTGACGTCCCTTTTGTTTTGTCATTATACCACAACTATCCCGTCATAGTATCGTTCCAGTAGTCGCAAGGTGGCCCATAAGTGAACGCCCACCGAGGTTTTGTGCGCACTAGAAGTCTTTTATTCATCCCACTGTTAGTGAGATTGTCGTCATTAGGATAACAATAGTTCGAGGTAATATTTTGAGAAAGAGATAGACCTACCTGGGCTTCCGTTGGCTACGTTCTGCAAAAGGTTTCCAACACGATGCTGACCCATAG
>SJOL01009124.1:489793-539191 GCA_004794785.1 Opisthorchis felineus
CTGTGCAAAATTCCGTATATCTCGGGTGAGATTTTTGATTTGTGCAACCTCGTGCTGTATGTATACCACAGTTAGGTGTATTGGTACCACTCTTTCGGTGCGCTCTTCTGCACGCAACGAACAAGAATTAGATTTCGTAACAAATTACGAACATTTTGACTTGAAATTCATGCAGCCTTTACGGCCCAAATTGCACGATTCCAGCCGCATCAAAGATGATACACTATGCCGGTGTGGAAATGACTGCACAGTCTTCATACTTCTCTGAATATATTTAATATAAAAAGTTTATTCTTGGAAAATACCATTTTCACAAAGTAACTTTCCTGGTATGAGCTCGCATTCGAAATATGATACTTTGTTTGTTACAAAGGAGAAACCGTATTCACATGTGAACCCGAAATTTTAGGCATTAGAGTAAATAGGAATAAGGGTAGGTTTAAAAGAAACCAAAGTGATCAGGCTGCTTGCATCAGTGTTTTCAGGAAAGACACAGCTAAGTTCCAGGTGTGTATACTGTCCGAAACGTAGACACGGCTGTCGCAATTATGCTTAGATCGAGGTCAATGAGCGAATGTTTGCAAACCGAAGCTTTCCCATTTTCCTACCCACATTTGTTAATGTTAGTGCCTTCAAACAATGAAATTTCCAACCACGACTTTAATTATACGGTATCCCTCAATTTATTGAAGATGACAAAAACCCATTTCAAGGATTCAGTAGCTTCATTAAAGCCAACTATTATGATACGTCTGCGATATACGTGCGACAGATAAACTGCGTCATAGTGACAGTGAAGCAACAAGTGCAGAAGCTGGTATTAAATATTATAAAGACAGTAATGTTTGGTTCATGCCAGTTTTATAATCCCTAAAAGCACGTGTAGCCAGTTACTTCATACAAGACTGCCCGTAAGATTGTCAAAATCCCTCGGAACACTAGTTGAAAAGTCCTGGAGGATCCTCGGACACCGGGATAAAAAGGCATTTTAATTAGAATTCAACTAAGTCTCCAGGCTACACAAATGTAATATATGAATCAGTTTTTACTTCCCCATAGCTCGAAATTGATACCTATTGACAAAACAAAGGCTGTTACTGAACCTATATTATGGGCCCTAAAATGTGGGTAAAGGCGCCGGTATCCAAATCAGACCCACATGATTCTCTCAGTTACAAAGTCTTGCTATGCAAATATATGCTTACCTCATTAAGCCGAAATAGACTTGAAGTTTCTGACCTTACGGATGGTGTAACTCCCCTACGTATTTCGTAGCCATCACTGGAATCCGAAATTTACTCGTAGAATTTGGTTTATGAGGCCTCTGCGCATATTATTTTGTTGAACACGCTTCCTTCGCAGGTTAGGATGATGGGACTCTTTAAACGTTTTGCTAAAATGTCTTATTATTGGGAACCACTCTCTGCTATCCACTGTTCTATGCGCAGTTGCTCAAATATTCCCCTACCATTTTGCTTATTTAGGCAAACAGACGCACACACACCTGGCTGCACCCTCAGATGTCACTCACGAACCAATTCAAGTGACAAAATTAGTCGTTTTCAACCCTATTTCTAGGGCGCCTGGTGTTTCACCGTGCAGATTCCTCGTTGCCGTTTCACTATCGCAGCATTTGTGCCACATTTAGGTTGAGTAGCAATAATTTAGACGTTTAAAAAAAGCAACTGAAAGTCACATACATCAGTTAACAACAATCCTATGATAGTACAACATGAGTTACTATACCTCATTTGAAAACTATTTTTCAGCACAGAAACTTTTCATGACGTCGTTGACAAGTATGTGCAAAATCTGCGCGCATCTCAGAAATAGAGAAAATGCATGATTCGTTCCTCTTCAGCTGCATTAAGTTGTTGATATTGTGTTACTTTCAATGCAGTTTCGCAACCCCCCTTGTACTACAGCGAGGTGACAATACAAAAATTTCCTGTAAAATGTATAGACAAGAACCACACTTCAAAAACAGCTAAAGAGACTGTGCGATAGCCTTTCCACAGCGTTCGCCAACCCCACTGTCTACTGTGTTGCACGGTGGCGTTTTAGTCATCGTCTTTGAAGTAACTAACAAAATATCGAGAATGCGGAATGTCACACCTAGATGACCTTAAAACGCACAAAAATTGTTTTGAAAGCAGAGATTTACGTAAAAAACCGTGTAATACGCCAGCTAGATCAGTCTGACTGATCTAACCCATCTGTGGCGTTCTACAACTGTTTGGTCCACTATCATACTACCAGCCTGTATAAAATTAGAAAAGGAATCCATTATGGAAGGTTTTAACTTGAATCCGCACAAAACCGTTTGATAGCTACCATGTTCCTGAATGCGAATTAACGAGCACTATACTCAAGATCACACTGTCTGAATGAGCTGTTAGCATCATCTAAGGAAAAAAAGCAACAAATCTTGTTTACAAGCCACATTTCGATTTATTCCATAAACCTTTGATGGGCCTATTAGAAAGGGTATTTGTTTTAGATTCTTCCCATTTGTGAATGAAGTTAGTGCAAAAAAGGAAAGCTACCTAACCTCATGCTACCTAAATATATATCCGGTGAAGTTACTGCTACCTAGGTAGTTTATTCAAACTATTCACGAGTGAGACTGGAGTAGCTAATTTTAATAATGTTTGAATGGTTACTAGAAAAACTGACATACAATCACAAGGTCGAGACAATTATTTCGGAGAGTTCCCATATCCAGAATTGTATCACACCCAAACGCCTTAACTCTGCGAACCAAGCCGACTGAACTTTCCTGATCCAGTGCCGAGTAGCTCGCCTTCAAATATGGTGACGCGATGCTCTATTCTGGAACCATATCTTCAAGCTTTTGACCTAGGGTTTAATCTGAGGAGTTCTTTTGGTCACTGTCTGTCATTTCCAGTGATTAGCCAGTGGTTTGGCTAAACCTTAAAAAGTGACGTAATTACTGAAATCCCTGAGACAGAACAAACGCCAACTAAATCACTCAAAGTGAGAAAATCTTGTATCTCAAGGCATAGTAGTTTAGTGTTGACAAATGAAGCAATCATTCATGTCCCATAAAGGCTGCTTTAAGCTTCATGTGGAAGGATATCTAATATATCGAGATTGCTGATGTGAGGTTGATGTGAACGTAACTTAATTGGACATGCTGGAGTGAACTTTGATGTTGCAGGAAATGAACGTCACGTACGCGGAAAACGTTTGGGATCCAGTGCGGGAAAATGCAACAAAAATCGTATGAATCAATCCTACTACGATTCATAATTTCTTTACTAAGCAGGAAACGACCACCAAAATATTCACTATGCAGGACAATATCCCCAATGCCCAAAAGGGTGCAAAATACACAGCTCAGAACGTACTTGAATGACAATGAACAAAAGCTGCACACAAAATAAGCTTGACTGCGTCCTACTGTTTCATTTATAGTGCATTATTTTTCAAATTCGGAAGAAATGTCCAAACAGAATCCAGTCCTTTTTTAGTCTCTAACACAGTCACCGTTTTAGAGGTCATGGTGCATACTGCCGGAAGAGCTATCTATCTTGAAGTACCATAAACCGATGACAGACCATCAGTCGATTAAGAAAGGCACCCAGTACGGTCCAACGACTTACCTCCAATGCTGTCCAACTATGACTGGTTGCTTACATCAGGATACTGCTAATGACACTAATCAAATCTTCACACCTAGTTGTATCAAAAAGTCATATAACAATTCACCCGCAGCGTCTGCGAAATGGGTGGAACTGACAGGATACCTGAATTGCGGGCAAAATATCATCTGGTTAATTTGGTTCCGGGGTTTTTAAAAGTCTCGCAATATGGCGCCAGTAAAATCGACTTCAAGTTCACAGCTGCACCTGACCCATGACTGAAACAAGGCATAGGAGTAAGCTGCAGTCATTAAGCAAACTTTCCATGACATGTGACCAATCAAAGTGACTCGAGTTTCCTGATGCACTGTTGATCATATGGTGCAAACCAGGGTACAATTCAGGTTGCCTTGGTTTTATTGACTGAATGTACGTTTTATACGTTTTATACAGTTTCTGTCATCGTTTGTGATTTTCAACAAGAACACTCTGACAAACATCAATGTTTTCGGTATATTGTCGTCATGCTGGTACATATCTAATGGTTAAACTAGGAATAAATAGTGAAATAATCGGCTAAGATTGGGTAATAAATCAGGCATCGCCGAAACACGGACGACTGGTTGTCAGAATACCCCAAGTCGCATCTACCTCGTTGCTGTGAGACGGTTTAGAGGGCCCCTGGACGACTAGGTTAATAGACTCCCGTCATATGACCAAGGCAGACGCAGCGCTTTTACGAACAGCTTTTGATAACACAGTATCGGATTTCGTAAGCCCACTGCGACTGCTTCGGCTGCTGTCCAGTGACGCCGGTTGGGTGCATGCTGACAGTTCATGGGGTACTCGGTAGACGTGAAATGAACCGTTCGGACTGGTGACCTTACCGGTGTCAAATATGTGAGACGCGACTGAACTTTTGGCCGCACCATTGATTCTATTGATTTTCAGGCACAAGAGAATCCCAGGTATTCTCTGAGCAGGTTTCTGTGTCGTGCGTACAGCTTATTTCACCGACCAACAGCAAGGGAAAGAATTCATACCCATATTCTGGGTGAAGGATCGAATCTGTCTTTAAGGTTTAAGTTGAGCAAACGGCAAGTTGAGCAAAACTAAGACCACGGATTTACTGCCGGGAAGTGCGTTGTAAGGATTGAAATAAGTGACGTTTGACCGTATCTACCAACAGGTCGCCTGTATATGATGGACTCAAGTCGACTGGCATCTTTGCAACGGTCGTGACAGATGTTCAGACGTATTCTCGGTTGCAAATCTCTCGCGGGATACGTGTTGTCTCTGAGCACGTTAGTGGTATCTTTCATTTCAGAGTTCAGTGTACCTGCAGAGCAGCTTCACCTTTCCGAACAACTTAAGCTGTAAGTCAGAGCTTCTCTCTGCCTGAGTTGCAAAAATTAAAGAAGTTTCCCTTTCACCCCTTTCACCTGTTATTTCTGAACAGACCTCCGAATTGAATCCATAGACAGTCTGACTGATTTAACGTTCAACAAGTGGAATGCGTTTTCAATTTCAGTTTTAACAATGGACCCAGTAAGGGGATGCGCTTGAGTAAAGTTATCCACTTTGGTGCTGTTTGATACAAGTGTGAATATATCATCTACGTACAATCTATTATAATGTGTATTTATAATCCCCATAGTTAGTTAACCAAGTTTCAGTTTACCCATAGAAATTTCAGTCAATAGGGTACCAAGAGGAGAGTTCGTAGCAACTCCATCGATTTGTCAGTGAAATATTGAAGTAAATTGGAACTGTACGTTAAACGCACAAAAAAAAGTAGTTTGGGGCGCCGGGAGTGTCAAATGTGATGTGCCAGTGCAGTCACAGGTGAAATCCAGTCTCCATCGGTGGGGCTTTGGTAAGAAGAGAGATTACATCAAATAAGCTCATAAATTGTGAACTGATATCAATGTATTTATCACGGAGATTCTTCTAGCATAAACTTTGGCTTATGGGTTCTAAAATCTCGACCAACCTTTGGGCGTTTGTGTGATGTAGGGAGGTGCACATACTCAAAACAGGTCTCAACGGAACATTTTTTGTGAATCTTAGGCAGACCACAAAGTCGTTTCAGTAAGTTACCGGCAGGCTTGAGACGTTGGAATATGAATATATTAAACCTTCATTTTGCAGTTAATTCATACAGGTTGCCAACTGTTCTCTACCTCCCTAGGTCTGGCCTTTTACCCCCTGCTAAATTTTGAAGATTTGTCTCATCCTCCTTAGGTAGTCGTCCATGTTCATAAGTACTGTTCCCGCTGCTTTCTTAGGCCTCATTAGCAGTATGTCATTCCTCAGTCGCAGAGCTCTTAGTGCGTCTAGATGCTTCTCAGTGACATAACTTCTGTAACCCATTTTAGCGTGATGTTACTGATAGCTGTAGTTGATCAGATCGTGTGTGAGGCGGTCGAAGTCGGCCGATGAAGTCAGAAACGAATAACTAGTCTGATCAAATACGTTCTTAGATTTCACTTCAATATTATGGGAAGAATTTCCGTCCTGGCAATAAGTCCCCTAGTAACATGTCGCCAAGAATGAAGTTAGGACAGTTCTGTACGTACCCCTCTGAGTTTTTCAGGGAATTCTGGTTCGCGCTCTTTCCTAACTCAGGACGTTTTACAGCCTAGATGTCTCCTTGTTAGCCTGTTTCATACAGACACTTTTAACGTAAGATATGAACTCCTAACATTCATAGTCTGAAAGATCCTGTCCGATGTATAGTCCTTGGATGGCTCGTCATCCATGTTCTCTCGCTTATGCATACAGTGTACCAGACTGACTGTGTGTAAGTCACTCCAGTGATTTTACTACCTTTAAGGCTTTTGCAGCGAAGTCAGTGTGCGAAATGTTATTAAATGGCGACTACGATGTTTTCTTTGCAGTTCTCAGATAAAGGCTCTTCTTGATTAGATTTTATTTGAGCTCCTACTAGCGAGCACGGCTTTTGTTTTGTGTCTTTATAGCACAACACAATGCAAGAAATCCATTGGTCTTATCACTGTTTTGTTTCCGTTGTACTCTAAAATGAATATCATTTACCTGAAAAATAAATCGTTACTTTATGAAGAATACTCCTTGTGTAGCAGGTTTTTATAAACGCACAGTTCAACAGTTTGAATTTTCCTCATTAATGTTTTCGTTTTCTGATGCGCTCTGGTGATTTGTGACAGCAAATTGTGGTCAGACATCCATCTGGCAACCTGGTAATAATCTTAATTGCAGGATCCAATGATGAGAACCACATCTGTTTGATACTTAAGTGACCTATTCACATAGGCTATGATTCGCAACCACAGAACACGTCTTCAAAAAGTGTAAGATAGGCTACTTCTTCAAGGTCAATAAATTTTCTTCCTTTTGGCCGGCGAGTAATACCTAATGGTTTGTAGCTCCTGATATTTATATCCTATCTATTTTTTAACAGAGTAAATAGAGGGGACTGGGCGTTGAATAAAGTTTCAGCAGTCGTTTTCCTGTGATATCCAGGGCTGTAAATCATTTTTCTTCGACTAGGCCGAGTTCGGTTTATGTACAAGGGAATTTTAAGCTTGTATCAAACAAACATCACCTTTAATTGAGCTTCATCTTCAGGTGAATAGTTCGCTGAAGTCTAACTTCATCGGGTGCAGCGTACAGTCCGTTTGTTTCTGTGAACGACAATGCTCTCGGGTCAACCCAGCGGTTTACTTCCCCAACGAAAAGTGCAACTCCAACAAATGTGATAAAGCGGGAAGTAAAACCTTCATGCATGAATCCTGTTGAACGTTTTTGCGAGTGAGCTCCTAACTCGCACTGTATTGAAATGATGAACACATCCATTTTCTCTGTTTGTGGGCCGGGTTTTTAGCTCACTGATTTGTCAAAATTTCCTGCTCTAGTAATCTACCATAAACTCTGTTTAGTGAGCTATATATGTGGTCCTTGAGAAGCCAGCTGCACATACATTAATTGTGCCCATCCGGTTGACAGGATCTTGCATTCGGGAGAGACGATTTGGACAATGTAACCACAAATCTACTGTGTAGCAACGGTAGCCGGAAATCGGTGTATTCATAAATCAACCGACTGCAGCACAGCCCAACTTGTTTTCAATGGAGTGTGATGAATAAAAGTGGGCCTGAATCCGATAAAAACATGCAAAGACTTAATTTTCTTTCAGTTTATTTTTCCCTTTAGCACAGGAATGCTTAATAAACGTATCGAGAAAATTAGGAGAGGGCGACATTTCTAAAACCATTTAAGCAACGTCATTTAGGGAAAATTCGTGGGGAATCTGAGAAATGGGAGACTGATACGCGAGAAAAATCTTGCATTCACGTGCGTGTGCAAAGCAGTTAAACTAAAGAAGTTGCAATCTGTTCTGGATAGTTTGTCTCACATATGCATTTTCAATACTTCTTCGTACACTACGGTTGCTTCTCGATACATTTTAAAATGTTGAATTTGTAATTCATTTGATAGTCATTGTTGAGTGATTTTCGGTAACAAATTAAATAATTAGCTTCTTTTTCAATAGTGACACCAAGTTAGTGAGGCAGGATGGAAAAGGTCTCCAGAAAGATAAGTTTATCGGAACAAAATGAGCCACATTATGATATATGTCATGAAATCATATGACGCGATGCTTTTGATAGAATATACTTCCACATGTATATACACCCATATATTTGCTCCCTCATGTACTCACTAATGCTCAGAAACCTTTTTTTGGCCTGTAGTAAGCCATAATGAAACTTGTGTGAGACGCTTTAAACTGCTGTTGTTAGAAGCACACCCTGGATGATAACACATTGCGCAATCTTTTCTTTTCGTTAATTCCGAGCAAATTAATCGTTTCAAGCAAATGCCAACATATGCAATTTTCAGAATGGGTACAGGCAGTGAATGTTGTAACCACCAGGATGTCAGTTTGACTCTTTCTGTGACAAGACTTCTAGCATCACTGTTTTTTCGTCGTCTTACGGCTGCACACGACGCCTTGATCCGTGATCGTAAAGCTGGATTTCGACGCGGTAAATGTTTCTTTGACTATTTCTTTGCATTTGCTCTGGTGTAGAAACAACCTCATGTGTACAGATATGTATATAGCTATACCTAACACTCCTACCTGTTTTAACCTGTGTATGCTCCGTTCTGCACTTCAGTACAGTAATCTCTTTCCTCCCCAGGAGAGGTTTCTGAAAAGTTTTACCGGACATCTAAGCTTCTAAGGAAGATGCGCAATGACCCCCTACTGACTAATTCATAGGCTCGAGTGAAGTCCAGACAGTTCGTAGATTGGGCAATTTGTTTCATGTCTTTCCTGTTCTATCGTCTTTGCAGCAGGGATTACGTCGACGACGCTTCTAAACTCAAACTTTACTTCAGGAACTGCGCGGACAAAATACACGCCAAAGGAATGCTGGCTGTGTGCAGCAGATTGTTCTCCCAGTAGTTTTCTGTCTTTGGCCGGTTTCTTTTTTGTCCATACGGAGGAATTATGGTTAGGTACTTCAATTCACCTAGGTTTTGTGTAATATGTCGAGAAGCGCGTTTGGCGATGTTAGTCCTTCTAGTTTTAACAAATCTACAGATGAAACCCTCTTTCCGGCTGTCTTTCTATTTACAGCTGGTTTAAGGCCGCATGTAGCCTCAGTAGTCGGGTTTGATGGGGCAAGTAGTTAGTCGTTGTTCTTTAAAAGACAAAATTATATAGGCGCGTTGTATCTCCGTTAGTCAACCGAATTCTGTCTACAAAGTGATCTTTCCAAATTGTCAGGATTTGCCTAGAATTGTTGAGATTTTCGTCATCCCACGTTTCCTAGGGATTATTGAATTTTCTTTCAAAATCTTATTCAAATTCTTCTGTGCGATTCGTGTAAGTTTGAATCAGTTCGTTTTGTTTTGGTCCACTAACCATTTTTCACAGATAATTCAATAATCTACTCCTAGTACTTCTGATTTGTTTTCAGGCTGTTGCATCTGCTCGGGAAGCAGAGCTTTTCACGCAACAAACAAGCTGTTCGCAGAGTTCAGCTTTCCCAATATTGACGAGACCCCGAAATTGGAGTACCTCTTGGAGTAGGCACATAACGTTGCAGGTATCACCATGGGTCGTAACGCCATATCGTGGTCTACAAAACGTGAGGTTGAATAACGAACATTTCTTAAGGCTTCGTGTGTACTACAGTTGCCTCTCTAACGGAATACTGCACGCGTAGAAGGATTTATTACCTAGAGGGGAATGCTGTTTTACAATTCTTTCAGCTGCATCGATACCGCTTGAGAAATAAAACGCCGGTTAACTTTAAAAATGGTTTTGCAGCGTTTGGAGTTATAAAGGGGTGTCACAAAAATAGTTGACATGACCAACACCAGTAGTGACTCGACCAAAGTGAGCGGTTTGACATTTTAGGCCTCGAATCATTTAAAGGTTCAGTCGAGCTGAATACCTTCCATGAAGTTTACTCTACCCTGAACCGTGACAGTGAGAAACCTTCAGATAGTTACATTATTCTCGCAGAAACAGGCAATTTAGACAACAAGCTACTCTAAACGAACCCCATTAGACACATTTATGCGGTTGGTGAAGTGCATGCAGTCAGGTCGATGTAAGTCACCTGAGGAATATGTAGCTTATGATACCATTCCGAAGTTGGTCCAGCGGGGGATTCCGGAACCAGAAAAACGTCAGCCCTACCAACCACTCTGTGATTACCAACTCCACAGTCCCAAACGTACTCGTCCGTTCCTATGTAACTAGGGTGAACCCAAAAGCTTATATTTATTCCCTAATTAATTTGAAGATGCTTACAGCTGCATGGGTGATTGATGGTAACGATGTTGGAACTACGTTTGTACTTGTGTCCTGCTATCTTCTCCTGTGAAGATGGTTGCTGCAAAACACCATTTTAGCAATACTCTGGATGGCTGAACGCGCTGTCAACGTTTAAAAATTACAGGCAGAATTTTGGCGAAATTACCGGGGATGCTTGTGAGCGTGAAAAAGATGCAGCAAGGATCCGTTTGCTTAAGGGCTGTTTGTCGTACCTCTTCAGGTTGTCTCTATAGTACAGTCGCATTTGTTACAAAATAGTTCTCTGGTTTTGTATTTTAGAAGTTTTTTTAGAAGATATTGCCTAAAATAAATTGACCATTTGTACTAGGGGTCCTACTGGAGGTCGTCGCAAAGATACTACAACATTTCCGTCCTTTTGCTATGCTTTTTATCAGAACTCGGGGTTTCATGGATATATTTGCATGGATAATCGGTAAAAGATTCCTCCGGGAAGCTCAGATAGCCCCGTGGCTAACATGGTTGATTCACACTTAGACCATCCAGGATAAATCATATTGAGTTCCGCGGTCTCCTTTCCTGAACTGGTTCTAAAGTCTTATTCCTCCAAAAATGTAGTAACATAATAGTTTACCAGCAAAATACAGTTATCCACACCTCAAGTCAGTGCTAAAAAACTCTCAAGTGCATTCGAGCTTCATCGCTCGTTTACTATATTCCTCAAATGAATGTGCCTCACTCACACTGCTTCACTTTTCACGCGTTACGATATTCGAGATATCGCAGCATACTTCCTTGGTGGGACGTGCTACACATGAGGTTGCTGAAAACGGTTGAGAAACTGGGTTTTCGGTAGGTTGTTCGGATACTCCGTGTTCTAGATCATCAAAATAGTGTGCGTAATGTCTGAAGTTTTGACCAGTCATTCCTGTGCCACACATAAACCACGTTATCAAAGTTCAAAAGGTGGATAACAAGTGTTAGGCATTACATAGGTTCCAGACATTACCAGCAGCTTATTTTATCAGGGAAAAAAATACTTATACACCATGAATTTTGACTCAGTTTTACCGCAACACTACCACTGCGCCGCTCCTCAATACAAGGAGGCTCACCTGCGTGCTATTTTTGCACCATCAGCGTAAAACTCGGAGTTCTACTTCAGAAATGATATTTGTGAATTCTCCTGCAGGAGGACGAGAACATGTGTTGGCTGCCATCGAACTTCCCCCAAACCTGAAATTCTTATATTATCTCAAAGAAGAACTTTATTGGCCTGCATCCTTAATTTATAAATGTTAAATCCTTCAAGCAGCCGCCTGCCGTCATATTATGCGTTTAGACCACGTGACTGAGTTACATGGAATCTCAAATTTTGTAACCACATGGTTATTATGCAAGTAGTCTTCAACCCTTCAGAGTATTTGCACAATCCGTAATGGGGTGTTCTCCAGCTGCTACTGATTCCGAGTGCTCTGTGAAGCACACGTAAAGACCGATTGCCACTCATCAAAATAGGGCCGAAACCGACTATTCTTAAGAGCACTTCGAAGATTTTAGCAAAAAAACAAACTGAATACGGGTATAGACAAAATCAGTCAAGCGAAACTGGCATGCAGCGAAACGGGGCTAGGCCAAAGTTCTCTGGTGTTCTGTCAGGACAAGAGTCATTCAGGTGAAAACCCCGGACTCATGCTTGGTTTGTTTCGTAATCTCCGCAATGAGGTATTTTCTTGGGTGCCAGTAATAGTAAAGCCTGATATCAGGGTTCAGAAAACTCCTGCATTCTAGCTTGCCGTTTCTGTAGCTTCTTTCGATGTGTATATGGATATTCACAAAAACCTGCTAAGCATTCCCATCGGATACAGTTTTTAATTTAAAAAACGCTGTACTACAGGAACATGACATATCACTGTATTATTGGCCTTGGACTCCATCATGTTGGGGCCGTCAAGCAAGCCGATTTATAAAAAAACAAGTCTCCTTTGATTTAGCCAGAATTTGTCACATAATCTGTAGTCTATAATCATACTAGGAACCTCCCAACAAATACCTAAAGAAAATCTTGTTGTCTAAAATGCCTCCAACATATTTTTTCGGAATTTCATTAATGATAATTATTAATTATAATTAATCACTTAATTAATTAATTATAATCAATGAAGACCGTTGAAAAGACCACCACCGACTTTGGTTTTCAGGGATAGCCAGGTAAGCCTGGCACCCGAAATTCCATTCTGTTTCGAGCTTGAAAGACTTACTTTATGCATGTAAAGTTAAGTACTGATTCTGTTAAGCAAAGATTCAGCTGAATCTTGCGGCTACAGAGTTCTTTAAAGGAACGTGCTACACATCGGTCACCCAGTGCGTTATTCAAGGTTGGAATTTGTATTTCGGCCACTTACCATAATGTTGAAGAAAGCCACAAGCGAGATACCTGATCATAATTTACAAATGAGTGTTTAGTGCATCAAACACTCATTTGCTCAATCCGAGAGATGATGATGGGGTTGATGGTAATCTAATCAGGAAGACTACTATACTGGTCAACCAATAGTCCTTAGGTGGCGCACTGTGGTAAACTAAACGATTAAACGGGATTATTCAGACGCTGAAAAGTTGCGAAAGTTACTCCTCCATTCTAATAAAGATTTTATGGTGACAAGGCAAATACAATCGGTTCTCACGGGAATCAAACTGCCATGCTCACCTGGTGTAAGTGCAAGCCAGAACAACATCTTCCGTTTTTCATTGAAAGCAGTTAACGCCGAGAAATATCCTCTTGTTAGGGACTATTACATAACCTTTGAGTTATTAAATATACCGGCGGATTATCATTTCACTAATAATGTTTGATTGCTTCAAGGATTTTGATGATGCTTTAAGAAGCTGTGTAATACACGGCGTGCGAATTCAAATGTTATAACTGAGTTTTCAGCCTGATAACAGAAGCACTATAGGAAGTCTTCCTCCCAACGGCCTGGCATATCATGTGGGATAAAGACAACGCAGAATATCACCATCCATTACTATGATCTCATCTGCACGTAGATTTTAGATAAAACGTTCCGCAAAAGTATTTTTCAGTAGCATTCGGACGACATCGCTCGGAATATAGACAGTTGGTGTGAGCACATGAGGTAAAAAACTAATGTCAACTCGTTGCGATTCTAAAAAAAGCAAAGCCTTTAAATTAAAATAACCTACACGCTGACGTTTTTAGTCGATTATATGTTCACAGCAAGTTACGGTCGACAGCTTTCTTAACCAGAACCAGTATCTTTGCAAGTTTTTAAATGTCCTCAAAGTAATTTCCGTTATCTTCTATGGTCCGAAATACTTCCGGGAAAATACCGCAACAGTATCCACCAGTGCAAACTACACCTCTTTTCAAGTCATTAATTAGGAAGGACACTAGTAACGAGGAATTGTTTCGTCTGGGATGTGATTCCGCCAGTTAGATCATGAAAACAACAATAAATCAGTCTTTGGAATGCCTTAATACAATATTAATGTAGGTGTAATATTTATTATGACAGTCCATGTACAAAACCAATGGGTATGCAATGGCCCTGTTTAGGGCTGAGTACTTACTTATTCACGTGTGAGTAAACGTAATATGTCCAGTTATCAAACGCCAGTTGGGATTAATCCGGTATAGATAATGGCATGGGTATAAATATAAATAAATATAAATATAGTCGCTTATAAATAGTCTTGCTCACAAGGGATTATTCAGACTAGAGCGCTTGATCGAATAAGCTGGACTGTATATGTGAACCTTTCAAGGCCTAAGTGTGAGGTATAGCACCCTGATGATGAATGACTCGAACAAACTGTCAAAGTGTCTGTTCACATAGTTTAATGCAAGTATTTGGTTCCTCCTTGGACCTTGATGTTATGCTACGTTTGTAAGCCACGTACAAGGAATTTCTCGCAGAACTACTTAGTGTATCTCGAGTTTGTTTAAACTACATTTGCGGTGAAAGCGGAGTCAAAACTATCAGTCTCGCCATTCTCACACTTTACGTGAATGATGATCTCCGCGGGGAGTTGAAGCTCTGTAACTAAATGGTAAATGGTTTAAGGAATTTTGGTGAAATTCATGCACCCTATATTCAACCCGGCTGATTGCACCACCGATACACGGAGCAACCCTACAGATCCACCTAATTAAAATAAATTGCTAACATGTGTGCGACAAGCAGTTCAAAAGCCAATGAATTTCAGCCACCATCAACACCATCAACACACCATTTCCAACCAAGATATCAAAACTCTATAAATACCGAGGACGGAACATTTTCTTAAAACGTTTAGGAGACAAATATACTCTTATGCCTTCCTATGGACCACAGTCTTCTTAATGCCTTCTTAATACCGTGAACCCGAGTCTGGATAGACGCTTGATAGCCTGATGCGCTTAAGCAGAAAGTCAATGAACGTGCGAAACAGCTGATCTATTGATCCCTGACGCATACAAGCGTCTCATGTGCAGCCGAAAACGGGCTGTTTATAAAGTTCACGTGGAAAGTTCTAGGCGGGCCAAAGAGTGCTACTAAAAATAGAACGCATCTGTCAAGGGCCAGTGAAGAACAACCAATTAAATCACTCAACGTAAACGGTCATTCCATTGGCAGTTGTGTAGTCCAGTTAAGTTCGGAGTTGGTTCTCCTAATACCTCCCCATCAAAGTTGAGTAGCATAAGTCATCTGTCGCGGATTAACTTGAATCTTTGTCACTGGCATTCTTCAGCTTGTCATCCTTCGTAATTGTTGATACACAGGGGCTTCAGGTAGCTGCTCCGCAACCTGAGTGTTGGTTGTCTTTCCTCCGTTCATGTCCAGGTGTTCTATCAAAATGTTCAGAGGCAACGCATTCAATCTCTGGCTGGGTTGTGAATAAGCTTCTTTCAACTGGTTTGCATGACGAACCCACGTTTCGCGCCCTACGTCAACATCACAGATGACATTTCCAATTCGCCGAGTGATTTTGCCTTGACGCCAGGATATGCGATTACCATGATAGTCATTTACTAACACGCTCTGTCCTATGTCAAAAATGTCGCCACTTTGCACCATGCTTGCGATTATAGTAGGACTCCATTTTCTGATTTGATTATATCACCTCCTTGAAAAACGCCAACTAAACAGTTAGAGAATTTTGGACAGGAAATTCAAACTTTCATTTGCACGTTGTTTCTAGAAAGTGAATATCCGTCTTCTTCTTGAACGCTTCTTCCTGAACTCTCCTGGATATTCATTGACTATTACGCAATTTCAAACGGAACCTGCAAAGTAGTTCCACAAATTCCGTAATAAATCCCACCTTTCATTAGATCAAGTCGGAGTTACGTGAACACACACTCTACTCGCATGCCTCCTCAGTACTATCCACCGTTACACGGATATAGAATTTGGCCATGTCTGGCTAAATATCGACAATCCCAAACTACCTAGTCCTTACGGCATCCTACCACTTCATTGTTAATCTGTGCTGAGGAAGTATCTGTGATCACCCAAATATTTCCTTTCGCAGCACCCTGAATGTCATCCTGAATGCATTCATATGACCCTCGCGTGTTCTTGTTGATTATCGTCCAGCTCTATTTACACATATCCTACAAAGAATCTCTACGGCTTATTCGTTGCAAGCAACATCCTAGCGACCCTGGAGACCGCACTTTTTGTGCACTCATTAGTATGAGTCTAAATGCTGTCGCTCCCAATTTTCTGTTGTTTACAAGGCATCCATAAATCAACCCAGATCGGTACACGTCACACAATCGCAGTCGTTGGGGTAATCGCCATCCGACACCTCTGTCTGGTTCTTTGTCGACAAAAACGCTTTGTATGCATTTTGGACCCACCGTAGTCCAGCTCATCTCCCAGAATTTGATGTTAAATACATATCCACAACACGAAATCACATCGTCATTTTGGCGGCTTGAACTAGATGTTTTCTTACAGATAGCCAATGTCGTCTTTTTGTTCCCACTGTATTCGTTTAATAGCGTAAAATACTACCTTTCTATCGTTTTTAGCGGCTTGACTGGAAAAGCTCCCACCGAAGTCATACTCGTCCGACATTCTTCTTCTTTGATTATCAACCTACACTAGACTAAGCAAATATACCCACCAATAAAACATTTATGAGCAAGATCTCATCGTGTTTAGTCTTACGAGGAGGACTTACAAGTCTGTTTCCCCAGGAGGAGTTCAGTGGGACTTGGCTAATCACAGCACACTGGCGAGTTCCCAAAATAAGATGTTCCTTATTAGCTTCAATCCAAACATCAGTTTTCTGTACTTCTGGGTAAGCTAAAGTTAATCTAATGCATCATGTTGATTGACTAAAGTGCACTCTTCCGTAAGCCAGCACGCACTTAAACATACAGAAGTCATTCGGCACTCAAGTTCTCCATACCCTCTTCAGACCCGGTTCACAGTTAATCTCCATCGCCGCTTTTAGGATCGCCATAGTGCCTTCCCCTCCGGTCATAAATTCTAGAAACTAAACTTACCAACCATCCGATGGGATTACTCTGAACAACAAAGCAGCTGAATTAGGACGGGACGGTGGGTACCTGAAAATAACACTTGTGCTACCGTTTGAGGATGTTGGTATTTTGCAACCGAAGACTATAAAAATTTAAAATCTGGTAAACCTGGGACTCGGTAAATACTAAAATTGATGCTCGAGAAAATTCGAGTTGAGCTGGGCCTCGATGTCAATGTAACCTGGTACCAGAAACACATGGATCCAAACTACATTAACCTGGTATACCAGAGACAGAGGCTTATTGGGTAACTCATTAGGTGTTTGATGGAGATGCGTGTCCTTATCCGGGTTTCAATTATGTTCACAAATTAGTTCTTATTTGGGTCTATCGTAATCAGTCTTATTATCAATTTTCAAACTTAGAGCGTAGACTAGACCGCCCAGGTGTTTTTTGACACATGTCTTGCCGGAACCTGATAAATCACGTCAACATCGCATTGACATACTCTCGCTAGCCTCATAAACAAGAGTGCCAATACGTGATATCAACTGAACTAACCTACACCTGAAGTCGAGCGTCTAAAGATGACTGTTTTTTCAATGGCTACTTACAGGTAAGTTTCTCCCATATGGCGCAGTGCAGACCATTTCCTAATAAACCTTCTAGGACAAACCGATAACCGACTGCTTCTTTTCGATGTGTTCCTCAATCTTCCGACAGATGGATCATTGCGTTGATCACTTCATAAAAACAACGTTTTGAATACTTAATACACCAGCTTCCTCACCTTCAAGTAAAGACAATAACTAGAATGATCTGTTCACGAACATTGTAGGAAGACTTATGCCTCTCCCCGTAATAATTTAAGGTAATGACAATCGCGATAAGTTCACCGGGTAGAACCCAAAAGAAATAAGGTAGAGCCCTCCAACATTGACCCTGAAGATGAACGGCCCGTTTCTTCGACCTTCCACTCAAGACAAAACCTTAAAACTTTATAGTGCCAATAAGGCTACATTTCACACCGGCCATGTATAGTGTATCTTCAAGTCATCCAATAATTCTTCTGAATAACAAGGACAAACCGCCGGTGCTGGCTTCATTCACGGTAAAATTCCTATTGGGTGCATCTGTGACACTTTCTACGCTTCTCTTACGATTCTTCAGCTTGTTACTCGCATCCGCAAGTACTGTCCAAAACACCGGCTTAGTAACAGCGCAGGCTTAATTAGAAGCATCGCCACTGCCCGTCTGATCGATGCAGGCCCAAGAGGGTAGAATGCAGCTCAGCTTTTAAGGCTGTATAGATGGTCTCTCATCACAATCCAACTGTGTACCAAATGTATAATTAAAACACTTAAGTCAAATTTCATTGGTCTATACGTACCCGATCTATTCAATCAGAGGGGGCTTACCAGTTCACACTTGCTAAGTTGGTTATGTCTTCGGGCTCAGGTCAAACGTCAATCAGGGAATGACAAGCAACTAAATGAGATAAATAGACTTTCTTTCAAATCAAGTGCCCGTCTGTTCTGTTTCCTTTTGTGTCCTCATCGCAGATCTGTGTTGACCATTTGATAACAGTCCGAAAGCACCTGTTGTTCTCAGTGAAGCTGTGGCTAGCGTGGAGAAAAAACCTGTTTATTTTTTTACCTGAGTCTGTCTCAGCCCCTTTTCGGCGGCAGAGAGATAGACCAGCTTCAAATATCACCACAACATTTACGCCAAACACGATTTGCCCAACCCTTACATGAGTAGAATTTAGTAGGTCAAAGCACTTATTCTTCATAACCGCGAACAGCTTATGGCAAATTCATGAACAGGCCATTTACAAAATTTTCACCACAACTTTATTGAACCAAACAAATTTGAATTGTCCTTTTTCGTCTTCCAGGTTCCTCTATTCATTAGCGGAATGAGTTGTTCACTGTTGCCGAAGTATGGCCGATGGTAGTCCTGAATGTTCATTCTCCCCTGATAGATCAGCTAACCACAGATTACACAGATTAGGCCACATGCTTAGCATGCCACAGGACCGTTTGCCCCGTAGAGCCTTGTGTCAAATTCAGACGACCCAGCGGTGGACTGTCAATGACTTGCAAACAAAGCATGAAAAATCTTAACAGTAAACTCATACGCACTGATAAATGCCGCCTTCTCCGATGTGGACCGCGAGATAGGACAAAATAATGGCTAGTGACACTGACAGATATGGCTGTCACACAGCCACTAGCGGTCTTGTATCAAGGTTATCTCCTCCAGTGGGTAGATCTCCATCCCCGCCACACCGGACACAGAACCTTACGGCGTCAGTGAAGTGATTGGGCCATCACGTTCAAATCCTGGCTCTCATTCTATTATTCACCTTATCCTCGGTGAAAGAAGCTGCAGCAGCTGGAACCACTACATTTCTATGCAGGGTTTGTGAACTAAAAATCTGAACTGAACTGACTGAAGTGAATTTCTGGTGAGTATCGCCTGACACATACCTATGCATTTCGTGTTGCTATTGTGGGTTGTCAGTGAGCTTCTAAATAGTACTCCTAAATACGTGAAAAATGTTCTCTACTTAATAAAAGCGACCAGTCACTGATATTTCCTTATATTACATGCCTTATTTAGTAAAACATGCCCACTGAGGGTGAAGTAGTTCACTTAGTTACCAAATACTCAGTAACTCCATAAAATACCATTGGTTATGGTCTGTTAGGGATGCTACTGAATAATTTTGACTGATTTATTGTGAAAAACAAGGAAACGGTTAAGAGGTCCTGTCCACACTACTCCCTTCTGAAAAGTTCGTTTCCACCAGGGTGTATTTATTTGGAAGAAGCGCTACCTCAAACTTTCAGTCTCAACAGAGCTTGCCAGTGGAACGGTGTATACTACTGATGAAGAGTGCGAGTAGTGTCTGGCCTGGTGTCTAAGTTCCGCCCCTGCAGCTGATGAAGGGTGGAGGCAAACACGAACATTGTGTAACCGCTTTTCAGTATTCTTTCACAATTGTTTAGTTTTCAATGAGTGTCCGGGAAGATTCAAGAGGACGCTTGGAAATGTCAACCTTCAGAAAACTGTGCATATGAGAAATTTACTTTCTTGCCTAATGGCGTGTAACTGCTTAGATCGTGTTCTGTAGTATAGAGCCTCACGCAAACGGCGTTCTTCTTTTCGCTAGTAGTGCACCTGTGATAATATAAGTCCTGAGAGTCCTGGAATTGCCCGTAGTGCGGAGCTATTCTACTAATCTATGGAGAGCCAAGGATAAAAGCTAATTTTATAGCCAGAATAAGGCGTCTTCAGGCAGACATTAGCACTCAGTTGCAAGCACGGTAAAAATCGAAATATTCGACCGTAAATTATACAAGACGCGGTATCGGAAATTTTATGCCAAAAAATTTCTGGTCAGATTTGTTCCAAGTTTTTTTAAAAACCAACCGCAAGACACAACTGACCCACTGTTCATGAAACCCAAATTATGAAGACAAATACAACTAAGTTGTCCGGAAAGAGCCTGATTGCTTTAATCGGTAATCCAAATCCTCGCACAACATTTCTCCCGTAGTCTGTTATTTTTTATACGTTGTCATGACCACCTGTGAGTGCTTTTAAGTGGCTACAGTTGTGTATGCTTCACACAGGTGAACCCCATCAATAAAACTACCATTGTCCTACCAATGGACGTTGTAACGTCAAAAGTTAACTCACGTTAAACATTGTTTCTTCTGAATGATTCGCCTCTTGCAACTTTGTTTCAAATGGTATGAATCAAAATGTACCTTCTGTAGGCATGCTTCCACTGTAGACATGCAGTCACAGATCACAAAAGCACTAATATGTCGACTATCTGGACTCGGCAACACAATCACATACCTTACTCAGTAGGATAATCACGTGAACTTTACGTGTAAAATCTAAAAAATAAATTCTTCGCACTACAGGTTGACTGTGGACTCTGCTGCGGAACAAATGCTCCAATTATACGTTTTTCAGACATTCATCCTTTTTGCAGTGGGGCATCCAAGTGGACATCCTAGAGGACATACCAGTCACACGCAAATTTGGAATCTCCGTTGTGTACAGTCTCCTCTACAAATCGTCAGGTAATTCAGCGAGTTGCAGGCTAGCATAGTGTACGGAAATAGTGTCATGCTTTTTCATAAAATCTGCTCCGTTGTTTTGCAATTCGATTTGAAAATGATCTAACCTAACCAGACAAGAAAGTCTCCCGGTTGTAACAAGTCAGATAAATATCCTTCAGTTTTCACAACTATTATGTTATTCTGCGGACAGGATGTTCTCCGTCTTGAATACTGTTTTCGCCTTGATTAGGGACAGTCACCTAACTACAGCAGAATCAAGGCTTGCCACGACCCACGCCGACTCGCATTTACTGCGAGCTGAAATCGAACATAACTGCGCTGAGAGCATTCATCCAAAATTTCATAAAAAGTTGAGTTTTCCTACTTGCCCCATGCTCACTGCATGAGTAAAAACGGCGGCTCCCAGGTTGTTCAGCTCCTTTCTTCAGGTCGCTTCTGATGCAGGGAGGCATTGCTCCATCATTTTCATAGCAATGAGACAACAGTAAAACTCGAAAAGATGGTTTTGGTTTATCTGACAAGGTGGGAAGTCAGAGTGAAAGCTGCTCACAAGGCATGTGTGCTTAGTACACTTTAGGGTAAATTGCGATTTACGGATGCGATGTATTGGGACAAGCCACTGCGGTAGATCATGAGCATATTGAATGGGATTCCTTATCAGGCAGACAGTGCTGTCAGGGCATTTCACACAGTTTTTCACCTGCTGTTAGCCAGCCTTCGCCCTAATTAGGCCTCTGCATGGACTAATGTGGTCAAAATGCTTCGTACTCAGCTCTACCAAAAGAACCATCAATAAACACTTAACACCAAATTATCAAACATATACGTATGCACTGTGGTGCCTACGTCTAAGCAGGCATATCTTCACGACAGTCCTAATTGGTAAAGATGACGAGATTCAAACATTTCTGTTTGCTTACGCACACGCACCAACTACGATTCAGAGGCCCGTAGTACAAAGTGAAGCGGCTTCCCCTATGACAATCTAGTGCTGGTTGTCTGGATGGTGTACACATGATAAGCTGAACTAACATTTCCAATATTGGAACCAGCACGTCGATGAATCAACACTGCCTACGCTACTTTTGGTGCTCATTATCGCGTCCCCTGGTGCATACCGTCCTTTTACAGTCTACCTTTACCTCAGGCAAGTCCTATTTCTCCCTTAGAAGTGACGTGCGCGTGCTTGCTGTTGCACGATGTCTGAAGCAGAAAGGGTAGGTTTAAGCCTCACCTGATTAACCTCCTACATTGCGAATCTCATTCTTATTAAACCTGCCCACATTTTCATAACATCAATGGTAAGCCTATCACCAGCAAGGGTACTTCACTTCGCACACGCGTTAACACAACAAACCCTACATCTTCCTTAATGTGTTTGCGAATTTAGATAAAGTGTGATTTCGATTAACTTTATCTCAACAAAATCACTTCTGTCCAGTGTGAATGGAAAGTAAAAAACGCAGGGAATTTTGTGCCTAAAATGTGACCTTCAGCTTCATGTTAACGTAGAACCGTACTATATAGTGGAAAGAGGTGGTATCCAGCAAATTTGTTCTGAAAATCTGAAGCTTTTGGTGGGTATTAGCATCTATGACCATGTCCTAAAAGAACTGGCTCAATTTTCCGGGACTGTGGCTTCATTTGCTTAAGTTACGCCGGATTAACTTTGGTTGAAGGGTCACAACACTTTGTCGGCAGAAACGTTCCAGGGGCAAAAAAATTCAACATACCTCACATCACTGAAGAGATCAAAGCATATGCTGTTAAGGATTCAAGTGATATCATAAGAGAAAATAAACTGGTCAAACGATGGCTTAAATTGGTAAATGGTGTGGGGGTGATCCGCACCGATTTGATTCCTCCACCTAAATCAAATGTATATGCGCCCGTAGGATTGAATATTGACCAAAAATTGACTTCAAATGTGCACATAACCTGACGATGCATGTCCAGTTTTTCCTAGCCCATTTTGTCGCCATAGACAGAAAAAAAAACTTCAGTCACCAAAGAGCCAGCATTAGCACACGAATCTTGGTACAGTCAACTAAGTGTTAATCGGTTATTCGTTTTTCTTACTTTTATGCGAAGCCATTGAATCGAAATGATACGAAATTCAAAATAACAATTATTGTTATTGGGTTTCAGGTTAATTCTGATTGGGCATTTCCGAGACGTCCAAAGAACCCGGTCACGTGCTAAAATAGTGCAAAACTACTTCTACCAGATAGGTAGCTACCACTACTCTTCATTCACTTTTTCCCAAACATTGCCGTGTTCTTGATCACGATTTGAACTCATTGATGAGGGATGCTCTAACGAGCATAACATGGAGCTCAGTTCACTCCGTTAGGTGACAGTAAAGTAAATTCATATTATCCTTAATGAACGGGACACTTGTATATGTCTCGAGCCAGGTCGGATTATGCAATGGATAAATTGCAAACAATTTTGCTTGTTTGAGGATTTTACCGAAAAATAACCTGATTACTATCAGATATAGGATAAGAAGAAAAAACGGAGTTTACCGTAAAACTCCGGACGGGATATGTTTGAATACTAAAGTAGCCGAAACACAAGTCCCGCATACATTGCATTTTAGAAGCTGATTTACCCCTGAAATGTTCCCTGAAATGTTTTGTTTGAAAAAAATCATAGAAATCATTTGGTCGGAAGGGACGGAGTCACGATTGATCGATAAGTCAGGACACTAAATGATCGATTTCATCGATTGTTCCGTGAAGATGGGCTAATAAAAATAACTTAAGAACATAATTCCGGTGTCCATACTGAGATCATTTTTTTCACAGACTTTGATGGTCGGACTGACCTTCACAGAGATGATATAGCTACCAAAGCAAAGCGCGGGGACCTTGTACCGGAATAACGGTGCGGTCCCGTAAGGTTGTTAGCTACGTCAGAACGTGCGTACTTTCATGTTGATGATAATCACCCGGAAAATGGCCACATTCTGATAATTAAATGCCAACATTCCATGATTGCACTCAAACGGTAGACAGTTGGGAATGACTTGTTGGTAGCTCAGTGGAAGAATAAACTTCATCCGATGAGCGAAATTTCCGTCTGAGAATTCGTTGATGGAGAAGTCATTCAAATCGTGTGACCGCGAGATGTGGACCCCGTGAGTGAAGGATGAGCGGCGCTATATCCTGTCTGAGTGCGACTTAATCACACTGCTGATCAGCCACTCGTGGCCGGGCGGTTTAGTGTTTCAACTACTAGCCAGGAGGTCGCGGGTTCGAGACTCTCTGGAGTTTCGCGAGACGTACACTGCAGATGATTGCCAATAAGGATGAAACAGCTGTACAGTGCTTCTCGACTTTTCAGCATAAATTGGTTTCACTTACAGGACGAATTCTCCACCGAAAACGAATGAAGTTGAGGTCATTAAATCCGGGAATCACCTGCGGCCTGCTAAGATACTGGCAATCTTATGGTATTTGTAAAGACACCATTGGGTTACTGGTCATGGGGCGAACTGTGCTAAGGTGTAGATACCACGTGAACGCCAAACTAAGAAACAAGATATGGGACCGTCTGTAGCCGAATTTCGGTACGTTTAGATGACCAAGGTGAACTCGGGTGTCATTCACAGTATAAGCAGCTATCAATTTTGAGCGAATGTGGTAGTGCCAGCTGATAAAGTCGTTCAATAGGAGGGAACAGGCCTGAGGTGTTCAACCACAACCTGCACTAGGGACTCAGAAAATTATCGTGGCAATCACTGCTGATAAAACGAACACATGTATATCATGAGAATGTCAAAAGAGTCAGGTAAAAAATCAGTCCAACTAAAACCCACACCCCTCGTACTTACACCGGCTAATGTTACTGTGGTACAGGCGTCGTTGCGTTTGCCTCAAATTTGACGGGCGAAAGTAAGGGTAAGACGTTTGGGATCTGCAGCACCGACAAGCGTTACCAAGTTCAAATACTGGCTAAAGTCGGAATGACGCAGTAAATATCATGCCGTGGTTTAACTGACAAAAAATTCAGTACAAATAATTCTATGGCCCACATGAACTCTATTAACTGCGTGGATTGGAACGTCGACCAGCCAGCTATCCTGGTTGGACGTTAGATTTACTGACGCGTCCTGAAAGTGACGGAAGCAGACTGGAATCTTTGTTTGGTGCAACCAGGTTGGCTTTCCGTTGTTTACTCAGCACACTAATGCGTGGATCCTTGTGTTCGTTAGACTAACCAAGGTTAACTCTCCATCAATTCAGACACTAAAAGTTCACAGGTCATGCGCGGTTGTAAGATAGCGCATCCTTTTGGTTACTAGCGGGTGCATGCTGGATGAAATCATAAGCACGCGTGGCTTTAATACAACCCGGTCGAAATCTACTTAAAATCTACTTCAGACGATTATATCTCATTAATTCTGAGTCGTAGTGGACAGACAACCTCGAAGACCGTAAAACGTGTCTCTTTGCAACAGTCCTAGGAGAGCCACCCGACTACCGAAATTTTGCACGAGTAAGTCGTTCCGACTGATACTGTCGGAAGTGGGGACCCACGAAGCTCTGAACCTTCAGAATGAAATGTCTTTTGAGCTACAAGCTGATAGCGGATCCTATCGTCTATCACTTAATCAAGACCCTAATGTCATACATTTTATGAGACTATCGAGAGCTAGTCACTGTAAGCGACGGCCTTAAAGAACAAATCTGTACACGATCCGTTCAACAATAATGGTTGTTCTGATTTCAATAAAGCCTGTAGTATCTGCTACGGCTAAGCTGGCACTACCCCGAAAACTAGCAGCCGTTCAGTCAAGAGGGATAGTCGTTCATTTATTCGACTTTGTGATTATGATAAGTGAAGCTTGATTTTGCAACTTAGCTCAGTAAATCCAGTGTCCCGGCTATCTACATACGCAGCATGCTCAAATGAGCGAATTACCATTATACAACACGATTTAAACGCTGAACCTGCGCTCGTACATGATTTACCAGTTTTACGAACAAAACATAGAAAAGCAGGTAAAAACTAAGTCGCTCGACAGAATACTTGTTCATCCGCACAGGGAGATTTTGGTACACTTTTTATCCTTACCTGCTCTTACAGTAGACGCCACAGGGAGAAATATATCAGTTCCATGGAAGTTTAAGTAGAGTAGCAATTACCGCCAAAGAAAAGGACAGGGGAAATGGTGACTGAAGAGTTTGCAAAATCACAAACTGGGAGAAAACCTGCTTAGTCGGTTGCTTGTGGAAGCCCACTAATTCAAATACTCGGTGATACGGTAGACGAAGGCTCTATCAAATACCAGGTTCTCTGGATGTTCAGTAGACAATCACTGAAGGTTTTATTAGTGATCTGGTTGTAACGTAATTAGGTTGATTATCGGAAGGTGACAGGCACTAACAAATGTCTGTTTTACCAGAATGCTGATGATTACAAAAGTTATGTGCACTTGATAAAACTAAATACAATGCAAGAAGGGAATAAGCCAAAAGTGAGTTATCGTTTGAGGACTGCTGCGAGTTCCTGAGTGAAGTTCCGGATGCTGGACGTGTCTTCTCTGCAATATAGCTGGTACACGTGTTCCGTAGTTGCCCGTGGAGACTTGTGGAACTCGGTTGACTTCCTGTCCTGTGCGCGCGAGTGCGTTTTTAAGGCCGAGTTGCATGCTTATTTATTCTGTGCAGTGTGAAGAAGGGGGTGTCCATTCGTGTTTGATAATTGCACGAATGTGAATACAACTTGATCTGATGTGGTTGAATTTCGTAAGCCTGGCGCGTGACACAGGTGGTAGCCGCAGAAACAAAAGTGGATGGGAAATTGTAGTGTACATGTTGTCGGCTAAGTTTGCAAGTGGGGCAGGAAGTGGTTTGAGTGTTTGTGACGCGTGATCTAGTGAGTGACCGCTACAGTTCCATCACCGAATCCAGCGCTTTGGCGACTAGCTGATGGGAGTATCGAAGGATGATTGGCTGCTAAATGATTGAAATTTTTCGCATCTGGATTGTCAAACCATACGACAATTCATTTATCAGTAATTAAAAGAATGGGTACGCTAAAACTGGTCATGGGGGAAAGAGTGTTTTCTAACCACAATACGAAAAGGGCAGATAGACGTGCACCTGTTGCTAATGCACGCTCATGCGGCGATTAGTAACTGTCGCACCGTTACACCCGGGCGTTCGTCTCTTCCAGCCTACAGGTGGCCGTTTAACGGAACTAAAAGACGACCGCAGCCGTGGGGGCCATACAACTCACCACAACATCCAACAATTTCTGAGGTATGACACAAAACTCGGGTTCATGCTTGTCGGGATAAATCGGCTCTTCGGAAATTGACGTGCCAGGCAAACTAGGTTAACCATGCTTGGCGAGAGCAATGCATTTCACACTTGCATTATTAGCAATGCGAGGGTCAGCAAAGCATTAGTTAATTTGGAAGCCACGTATGAAAGAGCTTTGCATTTCGCGCCGAAAATCTGGACCTAAACATGACCCCTCTGACATAGACGAGGAGCATTTAAAACAGTCAGTGTTCTAAACCTAAAGGTTCAAACATTTTATAAACCTTGAGTTCATCATCAAGCGGTGTCTTGTGCTCTCCTCTGACAGACCACGTTGGATCGACACCATCGTGAAATATTGCTGCCAAATCATCCTTCCGGATACCAGGCTCAGCTACTACCAGTTTCTGCAGCACCAGATGCCGGGTAGACCAAGGGGAGTCATGCAAGGGCACTGGTGAAATGGATACCCATCACGGTTTAATTGATTTTCTTGTGAGCGCGGCCCATCACCAGTTATTAACAAAGAGGCAAACTTAATTTGATTCCCTTCATTTCGCTTAACAGCGCATTATCAGGAAGACATACAAGACACTATCGAAAGGATACGGAGGACCAACTTGATGCAACATCACAGGACCGGTTGTTTGTGGTCATTGTGAGGCGGTGTACTGCACTCCAGTATTGACTAATCATGATGGTTACATGTTTTATTACTTTGAATTTGTGTACTAGTACCTGAGTAATCGGCATCAATAGTTTTCCCCTGGTGGAATAGATAAAACTTGAACTGTTAGCTACGGAAATAGCTCTGTGAATTCATCGACATTGTACTGTGACCATTTAAAAAAACAGCGAGTACTGGGAAGGTTTCAGAAACCACACCCATGCACCTAGTGCCTTTATTCAGCTAACAAACGCGATCGTCGGAGCCACATTATTGGTCCCTACCTGTAGCCGTAATGTGAAGGCCCTACATTTTAGCGGCTGAAGATTTTAACATCAGCTGGTACGAGGTAAGTCCCAGTGAAAACGTCCAGCACACTGGTTGGACAATTGTTGCATCTTCATGAAACCCATTTGGCAAATAGCGTTCTACATGAACTTAAGAGTAGACAAACTCGCAGCACAACGTAACATACAAAGAAACGGCTGACTAAAAGATGGACCGGTTCAGTCAAAACCCTGTTGAATGCTGTCACGGAAGAAAGTGCACACGGTTCAAACAGGTCTTGGAATCCCATAGAATCGTCAGAATGAAAGTCAAGTCAACAGTTTACCCCTGCCGAAGAAGTTTTGTGCCCTGGATACGGATAGCGAAGTAGATAATAGTTGACCCTCAGATAAACCTGACGGATCTTGAAGGTCTTACAAATTTGAGCGTTCCGAACAACGTATTTTGCGGGCTGAGGGAATCTAGTGGACAATTCATGTTAGTGCACTTCAGTCATATGAAACACATCAGCCAGAATCCACTGAAGGAAATGCAACTGGAGTTAGAATTACCAACAAAAAGGGGCTTATCAAATGCATTGCAGATACCGATACAATGGAGGATAAATCTGGGGGATATTGCGAGCCCGTTTCAAGGAACAGGTTGGAATTTAGATGCACGGCTGGTTCAACGTTGTCCTCTTCCGACTGCAACTCAACATCTTCGTTATAACGAAGTCTAGGCCAACCGCTTCTACTTCCGTTCTCCTGTGGCTGTTCAAATGGATGTTTTTTATTGTGATGAAAAATATCTTCTTGGATCGACATACGTAAAAGTTTGTAGGATCTCAGTTTTACTCCACAGTAGGCGTTGTTCCATGCGTGATTAATTTCATTATTTCGACTCAAGGGATAGAAAATCTTATGCTGTACGCCCATCGCCGACTGACTACGCTGATGCCATTGGCATTATTGATGAAAGAAGAATACCGCAGATTCCCTGAAGGCAATTTAAAACCATGTATGATTATTTTTCCTTTACCAAATAGTGCCGCATTCCACATAGTTGTGTGGTTTCCTCCTTTCTTTCCGTGTGCACTGGGTAGGCTCCTCGCCAGCCTCCTCATTTAACGAAACGATGATGATTACATTGTGATTACATGGATATTGCGTGTTTAGAGCACATGTGAGGTTGTACAATCTAAAGATCGAATTGCTGAGCAGGTCAGACGATCTCCGCCTTCCCCTTAGTATTCCAAAATTCCAAGACGTCTCCTCGCCGGTGATCTACGTTAGAACGAATCTCTCACCGGTTCCAGCGTCTCTTTCACCAGAACTTCTACCGAGGAACATATAGTGCTGACTATGACGACCGAGCTTCATTGGTCCTCTCAAACTCAGGCTGTCAGGGATCCAGAATTTTATATGCTATGAGATTGGGAAGGTATTTCGTTCTCTCGTATCCTCTCTCTTTAGCTGTTGGAATATCTGAGTACGAGGATCTACGCACTGGTGCTGCGCATAAACAGTACGACTCTACAGTTCAGTGAACGTCTTTCTCTCACATTAGATGTCGAAAAATCGAAAGTTCCACCAGGATAGAAGGCAGGTAGGCGGTCTGATCAACGCAGTTCACAGAGCTCAGCTAGATAATGAGACTAAAGGTATTGAATTTTTTCGCCAGTTTAAACCGGGCATGATATTCATTGTATAATTAACTTGTCAGCCCGTATTTTAAACCGACAATGTGTTGCCAGTCTTTGAATTTAATCCCAAACGTGTTACCTACAAATAGCTGAATTCCGCCTATCAAACATTGGTCAGACTATGATACGCAGGTTTCACGGTAATGTTAGTGGGTCTAACCATAAGCTGTGTGCGTTTGCGTTGGACTATTTGTCTATCTGGATGGTTTGACATTCGCATTATGTACGAATGTTGTGTGAATGCATCCGTTTCATCAGCCACGATGATGCGCACAGCCGCCAATTTGCATATTGTTGTTCAGCACCTCACTCCGTCTCTCTCTTTGGCCAACTTTGTCAGCATGAACTACCATATTTGTTCACACTTGATGTCTGGTGGTATTTTGATTGGCACTCCCGTTCATTCCTGAAGTCTGAAAGTACGAAATATTTCCCCACACGTAAACAGTACCTTCAAACTTAGGCCCCATGAACTCTGTGCATTCTGAATAACAAATCAGCGATGTCGTCACAACTGTCGTACGACAATCAGCGTTACAGCGGGCGGTCATCGTCTTAAGGCATTACGAATTCAGCTTCTCCGACATCGGTCGATGGATTCATGAATTCGATTGAATGCTGAATAAGACAACAAAAACCAAAAACCATGAAATGTTAGGAGTCCCCGATTGTGCATCTTAACCGTAACTTTCTGGTTGTTCTAGATTTATAGCTCCGTCACCATCTGGCTAGACTTAGCTTACCCATCACGGTCCAATTTGCTTAACTTCCCGAAGCACGAAAAGTCCGTTAGCATGACAAAGGAATGATTTATTGAGAGTCGCTTTAACTCAAGTAGCCCGGAAATTGCTTTGAAACCGACGACCAGGATAATATGACGGCATGATTAATCAGCGCATGGCACTGTGCAGGTGAGAATGCAGTTGGTAGTTGCAGGTGAAAAATTGACTGGATTAGTGTAAGCAAATCGCACGGGAATTCCGAGGCGGCGAGTGCGACGCACGTTCGTTCCAGTTAATGATATCCAGTCTTAGCGTAGCGTTTCCACTGTCGAATAAGATTGCGGTATTTGAAGGGGAGGCGTGCATCGACGTAGAGCATGTGAACACACATCCCAGTCGATGGATGATAATAGAGACTCCGGCAGTCCTTGTTCATGGCGCACCTGTGATGGGTTAGGGAGAAAACAGTGAGTGGCGAGCTGAAATCCTGGCAAATGTTAGGCTGTCGCTCTTTTCCTGAGAATTTCAATGATGAGCATTGGGCATAATCGTTTGGACCAAAAGTCCGTAGTGGAAAAGAAGCACTAGGCAGAGGAAATGAACCAATATTTCTTTTAAACGTCTAATGCCCAACAATGGAAGAGACCATCGAGATTTAACAAATGTTTCTGGTTCCTGAAAGAAAAATTGGGCAGGACATCCTCCTCAGACTGGCATCTCCATATTTTGGCTGGCCCACACAGGTGGCCTTACTGAAGCAAAATAGCTGTAGTTCAAAGACGAAAAATTCCTATTCCGGCACACCTGGACGCCTGATACACGCCATTTCCGTTTTTTTAGAATATTCAATGCCACACAGAATCCGCCATAGGAATAGGAAGCGTAATTCAGTGAAGCACTTGAGCAATCAACCAAGGTCTGGTTAAAATTTATCCCTTCCGTTAGTTAACGGACACTGTACAAAGAAGGTAAACCAGTGCATGAAGTGCTTTTCTTGAAGAAAGAAGCTATTCATCTATTACGTTTTTAAGATGTATAAGTAACATACCAGTCTAACTAGCCGTCAAAAATTAATGATGAATATTCAAAATTAAGCTGTCCGCCTGGTTTTATTTCATAGCTAACACGTTTAAGAGGAAGGTTTGGTATTTACTCGTAGCTCTTAGTATCAAACAGAATTTGACCTGAACAAACATCTTTTAAAAACCGTACGTTAGAGAAGTTATTTTGACATGCACTGATGGTAAGAATCCTTACCACAACTGCGTGAAACCTGGGTAATTGCCTTCCATTGAGCTCAGTTACTTGTGGCCATTCTTACGGAGATTTGTAAAGGTAGACATGTCTTTGGCGTGTTACCCAACAAAAAATTTTTGCCAGCTTCAGACAGCTTCTCACAGTGGCTTACTATTTGGTCGAAGTACGGAGCCGGGACGAGGCCAGAATATAAGAGATCCGCGACAAGTTCACTCTTTCCGAGGCTACAAACGAGTTTAGAATAAACTTCAAATGGCCACTGAACAAAATTATTCGTCACTACTTCGCAACATATGCATTAGGTGTCGCAATATTTCTCGTGTCTTTGGTGGTTTGTTTTATTAGTCTAGGTTGGATTCACTGGTTCGTACGAACCATTTGTCTGTGAGTGATTGGATATTTATGATGTTGGTCTTTATCATTTCTGTTTCAAGCTGTGCAGGAGCATAATCACTATTCTGTCATAGCATTGAGCGAACCAGTTAATCCAGTTGAGATTTGCCAAGAGTAAATGACCATTCATAGTTTTACCTCCCTCTTTGGATGAGCACGAATCGGTATTTTCTGCTTTGTCTTGTGAGCTAATAAGACCAAGGCCACACCAACTGAATATGGAAGTAATGAACAACTTTTTGAAAACTAAGATCTCGTCCTGTAGATGATTCCGATCTATGCCAAGAAGGAGTGCACAAGTGTCTCATCTTTATAAAGGATCAATGGTAGTGCGCCTCTCTAAACCGCGACATCCTGACAAGTAGTTTGAACAGTTCATCACTTGGCTCCGAGCGGCCGATTAGCAGTGTGATTAGCTTGCAATTTAGACATGATACAGCGCTAATCATCGTCCAATGAGGAAATCCATCTCACGAGGTCACGTGCTAACTGGTCTCTTGAGTGACAGTGTGATAGGAATCCCGTTATTGCAGCATGAGTGGCTGTCTAACAGCATATCAATCACACTTCTAGTCAGCCACTCAAGTCAGAAAAACGGAGTGCTCAGACTATTAGCCACTACTCAGAAACTCCCTGAGTTTTGTGCGACGCACGCGGATGATGAATCCCGCATAGTGAAGCCCACTTACATGACGAAATCTTAATTGACGATTCTCAGATCCCCTCGAACTACCAATAACCCCTTGGCAAACTAGCTGAAATTTCCTTCGATGAACAGGTGAAGAAGTACAGTTCTGCGCTTCTTTCGCTCATAAAGTTTTTATTGAAGTCAATTATCAAGCTTTTGTCGGATTTTCAACTTTTATTCAAAACCATCCAACCTTCGGCTAGAATTTCACGTCTTTTCTATTCCGTTTGGATGAAAAGTGCACGAAACCTGTCAGCTGGACAATTTGGTTGTTTCGGTAAGCTGACTCAGTAAGATTATTGTACGGGGGATAATATTAAACAGTCGCAGCAGTGACACACGAAGCAGAAGAGGGATTTTGTCTGATAAGTGGCTACGTCAAGCGGATATCCGGCAATAATCTCCGGTGAGGGTTAGGTTGCTTGTTTTGAATATTAGGTAGAGTTAAAGAAACAATAACACCCTACAGATTCAAGAGACTTTGCTTGAATTTTCGTAAGTTTGTCGCCCTATTTGTCCTGTGATTGTTGAAAACGATGAATGCTAATTTTCCTCCCCAGAATGCGCATTCTGGTTGGTTGCTTCCATGCCCTCAGCTGACTAACCGTTTGGTTGTGCATTATATATTGTGGCCACTATCACAAATCCTTCAGTGAAGTACTTTATTTTTGCAGTTAATTGTGATAACAACATCAAAATGAGAGTTGCTAAGAGCTGAAAATATCTCTTTTCCGTTTTGAACGGGATAAACCGTATGTTCGATAAGACTGACAAACTCGATGTGATAAATTTTTGAGGGGTATGTCATAGAGAGTTGTACGAGCCACTTACGTCATATGCAATTCTAAACTTGTCTCAGGCGACGCCTATTTGGAACATCTTGTAACCCGTAGAACTTGCATTATAAAGACAGTTTAACTCCATAGACTGTCACCTCATGCTCATTGTGCGTCTGTTTTCGCGAACAGAGAGGCACAAGATGTCCTCTTTGACTTGTTATTAGGAAGAGCGAGGTGACATCACTTTTTGTCACTCTGTGTTAAGCCAAATTTATTTTGTTACCTGCAACCCTCCCATGCAAAGCAGTATTTCGTCAGTTGAAAGTCATCTGAAACAACCTGAGTATTTTCCCACAAATATCCTATTTTCATATGAGTAGTAAAAAACCGTATTACAGACAAAAGTAAGCTCTTCTGTGTCATTACCATCGTCATAACAATACACCATAACTGAAACTGGCGCCAAACAGAAAGGAGTTGGATAGGAAGCTATCACAAGACACCGTATGTCTACAGAAAAGGCCCTCAAATCAAGATGCCTACAACTTACGAAACCACTGGGTTAAACACATCTAAGCAATGTGTTGGAGGACGTCACAACCAGAATGATTCATCCAACGTCCTTTGCGTAACGGATTGAGCACAAAACCAGAAAAAACAAGTGCCAAGCTAGACAGTCTGGCAGTGCAATTTGCCCTCAAACTTCGTTTCAGTTTATCACCTAGAAACCATGCGCCAAGGATTAGTTGGTCACAGCTCCTACAGTTTCCGTCACCGGATAATGGGAGAGCGTGATAGAAACTCCCAAGCACTGCAGGCGATGGTATATTCAGTCAGTTTGCAAACTTAACAGCTACGCATCAAAGGTGATAGCTTTGGTGCAGGAACTCCACCGACAGCGTGAGTGAGCCATGCCTGCCAGCCTCATTAACCATTTATCAGTCGAGTCCCCGGAGTTCCCATCACGGCCCCATACACGACTGCATTGACTAGTTGTTGTCTACGAACTTCGTCACCGGGTCATACACCATGCACTAGTTTGTCGCTTCCATTTAGCACAGGAATGGGCGAAAAGAACTCTGCAAGAAGGTGTACGTGTCCTATCCGGGGTAACCTATGAAGCGTTAACAGTTCATCTATTGTGGGAGAGTTCGCTCTTCCTAAGGCCATTTCTTGTAACTTAGCATTGCAAACCCGATGTTCCAATCAGAGCCAGCGAATGCTCCGGAGACACCGATGGTCAGACAGTGACAGCTTTCGCATGTTCTCTGTCACTTATCTGATCCATAAAAGTATGAATCGCACTACCACAGTGTATCGTCTGCCCCTGACATAAAAACTGACGTAACGTCGAAGTCGTAGGTGTCGGAAGTTGAAAACGCTGCCACGATCTTCCCGATTCGATCAATAATCTCATCTCCATCCAATCTAACGGAACTATACAGCTTCCAAGAAAAACAAATTTATCTATCACGCCGCCTGGCTCGTCTGCAAGTATGAGATATGTGTTCAATCCCACCCAGTTTTGTAGCAGAACCCTACACGTAGTAAGAGCGGAGCGAATAATAAACCGTGCTGCAGCAGGTTATTCGAAATGGTGTGCAGTTTTGAATGATCTGAACCAACGAAGGCAATAACTTCCGCATATTCAATGTCTGCGGGCAAACACCCCTGAAGTGTTTTGATCCTCGAAATTTCAGTGGCAGGCGGAGTAATTCCAAGCAGCATATCAGCAAGAAAGTTGAGAAAAATCAAGAAAGGCAGCCTTATCTTACACCAGTTGACCTGATGAACTCAGGCAAATGCTTGCCGTATACTCTCACCCCCCACAAGAGTTCGCTTACAAAGCCATTATTAGGGATATAAATTTGGAAGAGACACCCCTGATCGCCAGACACTGCCAAAGTTTCTGATGATCGATGGAATTAGCGTTCAGGTCGAGAAAAGCGACCAACGTGGGACGTTCGAAAGAGTGGTGCTGGTGAAGAGCTTGTCTTGGGGTAAAGATTTGGTCCATGCTTACTCAACCGGAGTGAAACCCAGCATGATTCTTGCGAACCTGTCTCTCGCGACAATCGATCAACCTGCGCAAAATAATGCAAGAAAGCAGCTTAGATGTAACCGATAGCAGGATGACACCACGGTGGTTTTCACATGACGTTCTTGCGCCCTTTTTGAAAACTGAGATGGCGGTCGAGGAGCTCCATTCGGCTGGCATTCTGTTTTTGTTCCAAATCTTCTGCAGTTTGGTCGCCGGACTGTTCAGCAGGACCTCGCCACCTTCTTTGAACAGTGCGGGGTACAGACCATCCGGCACATTAGATGCGGCGTAGACCAGGCTGATGCCAATTCTGTCTTTTCGCATATTGTTTCTCTGACATTTGTCTTCTTTTCGCAGGTTCATCGAATGGCCTGAAATACAGCGCGGCTGTTGCCTGCAGTGAAAGCCTCTTCCATCTTCTGGACCTTAGAAATCTACCAGCGTTGTCTGTCATTATTCAAGCTTTTGATTATCCCTTGTTTAAGAGATCTGTGTGCAACATCGTACTAGCTAGATGCTTCTTCGGCCGTTCTGGCAGCAATAGGATCTGCGGATCTTAATGACATCTAGTGTTCACTTGATCAAGTCGGATGGCTTGGACAAACAATTCTGAAAGTTGACAGCATAGCTTCTTTAACTCACTTCAATTCAACCTCCAAACAATCTTCGTCATTCGCATGACCGTGCGGCTTTCTTTCTAAATCACCTGGATACTCTTGATCTGTTGAAACTTGTTCAAGTTGCTGGATGGAGCTGTTCTGCTTCGGCACGCGGAACGCTGATGGAGAGCGAAGTGATGACCGACCCCAATCAATGGGATGACCAGAGTCAAGTTGCGTACCCCAGAAACAAGGGAAACCTTTAATTAAAGCTCTCCATCGGTGACTGAGAGCCACATGATCCAATTAAGTGCATGCCTGTCTTGAGTTTGGTGACTCCAAATAACCCGGTGGACGTTTATGCTGGAAATTCATACTGGGCTGGAACGAACGATGATCTACGACATACCTCGGTAAAACCAGTTCTTCTCATCCTCATAAGTGTAGTCTGTTGGGGCGTATCTTGATACGACAAAAAACACTGATAAAAAATCGACTTGCATTAGTCTTAGTTGAGCCAGACAGCCACAAACGGCTATCTTTGCTGGGACCCACTCCATTGAAGCGGTTTCAGCCCTGGGGCTGAATGCAACTTCCGCGCCCTAGAAACCACGACCCATTGTGTCAAGGTCACCAGATACCCGAAGAGTGACATGCGGATCATTTGAGCTCTTCCTAAACGGCTTAATTTGCACGACTGAAGTGGGATCTTGTACGCAATTTTGGAGACACAATATACCCCGACGGCGAGGGAAAGCAAGGTTTCGACATAGTGTACGGACATTGAAGACTGAAACGTAGTTGAGATTTTTTGAAGTTAGCAAGGTATTATTTCGGTCAACTCTTCTGGGTGGTAGTTTGCACTCAGAACAATAGCTAGGTGACTGGCAGATGAGTTGGTCGCCTTACATTATTTGGTCGGTGGGGAAAGCGTGTTAAGGAGATCAGGTGAGTGAAGGTCTGCAACGGTGAATGATACGTCTCGATTTCCCAAGTGGAAGAAGGGGGTTTCGCAGAGGGAACCCACCCTGAGCTTTTGACTCAAAAGTTGGACCGACATATTATGTCTACTTTTACGGCCGTTTTACAGACACGGCCATTTAAATTCAGTGATATCCGTTTCCGAAGCCTTAGGCGACGCAAGTTGGCAAGTAGCAATCGCGCCTTCGTGATGCATTCACAGGCCTGATGCAGTGGTGGCTTATGCAGCTCTCAAAATCAATGGAATTATCAACAACCACATGTTCTTCATTCCGAAGTCTCAAGATGGTAAGCGGGTGTGGGAAGTGTTGAAGTAGGTACTTGCACTTTGAAGGTTCAAACCACATACAGAAAAATAAGATAGCTCCCGCTGTTCTATTCACAGTAGATTGTGTAGACGCCTGATCTTAAAATAACACGGCAATGTAATCCGCATAATCCAAGACTATCACTTTTTTCAGATGCGATTTAGACACCTGGATTTTCGGTCATTTAGAACGTCAAAATGGAACAAACATTGTGAGACGAGACATCCTTGGCGAAACCCAATGGTTGTAAATTAATTCTCAGATGGCCCCACGTGAATTCCAGCGCAAACAGACATATGGGAACAAATGACATAAAGGATGTACACAATTTTCATGGGCATTACTTTTTGAAAAACTATATGTAAAAGAGCCAACATAACCACGGAGTCGATATGCTAATTGGAAGTCATGAAAAACTACCACAGTTTGTCAGCCATATGTGTGACGCTGCTTATGCACTTGAAATAATGCACAAATGTGCCATTTGCACCACCCTTTTCTGGTCAATTACCTGATTTGTGCCCGCAGACTTGCGTTTCGCGTAATGAGGTCCGACTTCACAGTATCAGTTAAGCCAGCAGCGGTTTGACAAATGGTACGAGACTTACATCCTTATTTTCGGAGCAGTGGCTTTGGATACAACTTTTGCACAAACGCACAAAATTTGATCATCTCAGGTTGTTAAAAACCACATCATCATCGGCAATATGACATCAGCGAAGCATCGCTAAAAGCGTTACTGTGAAGAGAAGGTTAAAAGTGGGTGGAGAAGGGAATTAGTGTTAGCCTACTGAAATTACTACGAGGTAGCTACACCTCTAGACATTCATTCAGAAAATCCGTATAAGGACCGACAACAAGAACGCCACCGACGTCGATTAACGGCCATAACTTGCAGCATATCCAACCAGGAAAATAGGATCCTGGAAAGCGAAAGTAACCAGACTTTCGTAATCTCTTTCATCCCCCACCAGGTTAGGGCACGACCACACCTCTGCTTGTGCCACTCTGAAATGAGTGCGGAAAACAACACTTTTTGGCAAACAATGGTTTGGCACACGCAATACATCACCAAACCACCGCTGGTTCGACCTCGAACACAGTCCCCATTACACAACCAACCAATCGTTTTCTGATTCTTTGGTTGTCTCGCTGAAACCAGTCTGCACAAGCCATGTTCTAAGATAACAGTTGTCAAAGACCTGAGGTCTTCTCATTTCCGCAGCCCGAAAACACCACGTCGCACAGCTATACAACAGCATAACAACAACAGCACAGTCACCAAGCAAGGAATTCCCAGAATATGAACTTCCGGGGCGCTCCTTGCTGTGTAGGCATGTTAAGAAGAACACGTGCCAAATGGGCCAAGTTCGTCTAGAAAAACCAGGAATATTAAAACTGTGGGTAGTTTCTTTTATGAAAATATACTGCACTATCTCAAATATCGTACCACCTGAAACATAAGTCGGCCTTTGTGCAGCACATTCAGGTGAAGAATATCCCAAACGAAAGATTCAGTTGAATCTCTCCGTGAAAATCTATTTGATATGCAAATGGGTGCATTTGTCAAAAACGTGTGGTCGTTTATACGTATGGCTTTTTTTTAACACCAGACAGAGTGTGAAGATTCGGTCAACGCAAGCGCTATTAGGCAAGAATCTCCCTCACTGCCCTCGAGTCAATGCTTCACGCTTCACCGAAAGGAACAAGTGACGCTAAGAGTCATGCTATGAATGGAGTCAAGCTAATTATGGCACACACTATGAGTCCGCATTTTGTAAACGGGCACTACCACAGATGTTCGCAGTTTTCCAGGACAGTCTACAAATAGATCAGATGAGCCTAAAAACAATCTCATCCCCATCCTTGAACTATGTGGGGTGGGAAGTCATGCCGTTCAGGAGCTCGGTAGAGCCTGAGAGAAGATGCGTAGTCGTAAATCTCTAAAAGACTTAGGGGATTACAGGGTCACCGTCCAGAGTTCTACTCCAATATGGGGATCCAGCTTAGTAGCAGCAGATGGCCACAGTAATTCTCGTTCAAAGTGAGCAACCCAGCGGTCAAGATATCCTTCTTTATACAAGAGGTTCTCACCAATTTCATACTTGTTAGTTTGGTGCGTTGGTGATTTCCGGCATTCCCGGCTTTATGCACCCCTTCCCTCTACTTAGACTTTGGTGTCTACCGAGCTTCACGGTCTGCGCGCACTCCGAAATGTACTTGCATTTCGCATTCGTTGGGCTCACTTATTTTAGTGACCGGCTGGAACGGCTCTCTGGAAACTCTCTGAGTTTCGTGAGATGCAAACTATTGGTTATTTCCAAAGAGGATCAAACAGCTGTACAATGTTTCTCAGCTTTCAAGCATAGATTGGCTTTGATGACAGGATTAAATCCATATTGAAGATCTCTATCCACTGACCAACCTGCGAATACCACACAAACAATCTCTATTAAAATTCAGTGAGTCAAAAAGTTATACATAGCGTCACGTCACAGTGGGATCCGGTCTCTTTTCGGCGGGTTTTTTCGTCTAACTCATCAGTTCTTCACATACATTTACCAGAAATTTTGAAGCCATCCATTGTACCGGTCTTCAGAGACGTGACCCCAAGTATACCACTGAAATCCACCCAGACACCGTTTTGAATTTAAGAGACGGATAAAAAGGCTAGGGAGCAAATCGTTGGTGAAATTGCCCACCAGATAAGCAACATTTTGAGTTAGCGTAGACTTGCTGCAATATTTCGGGTTCGTGATGCGACCTTTTTACAAACTCCTCAGTTGCAAATCAAGTTTTCAAACCTGGGCAGAAAAGCTAGTTTTGACAAGAATATTCAAAGTCTATTTCAGTATGGTGTGGTTCGTGCATCCGTTGAAGCAGTTTCAGCGCTAAACCACACTCACAGAAAAATGTGGATACATTGCTCATACAGGTAACTGAGGTGAAAACCATTAGTAGCGGGAATATTCCCTCGTAATTTTAACACCCGATGGTTGCATTGATCAATCAACAAATATTAGTTATAAATATATCATTAAACTGTGTTTGCCTCGAGGGGGAAGGGTCCCATTTTGTTCGGTGTAGGGTGGGAGCCTTTCTCTCTTGATGTACTCACTCGTGGAAAACGGTTTCAAAACTTAAGCCAAGGGCCATATAACTTTCAAGATTGTTAAGGGAAAAGTACGCATTTTAAGGAATTTGACGAAAACTAAATTGGGTTTAATGAATTAGCCTATCTCGTGTCCGGTATGGTCCGAAAAGCCACGAAAGATGATCTTTTTCCCACTCACAAATTTAACTAACCGAATAACTTGATTATCTCCCTAAAAGTATACCCATCGTTTTTTTAAAAAAACTTGTTTTGTCATGCAGGTCAAAAAGCGTCGAATCACAGTTCAGGAACGTCAATCTTTCAAACACAAAAATAACTCCATCATAATTAACAGTTGTTTTCGGATTGTAGCCAGCTGGCCAATACAAATGGTGTTCAGCACACTAATTTTGGTCATGTTTCTATCGCCGCTATGTCATTTGTGAATCCATTTGCCTTCCCGTAGAACATTTGGTTTGCCTCACAAATTGATTCAGTGGTTTCCAGAGTGAGTACGTATTTGGACAAGTGAGTAAGGACTGATGTATAACTGCATAAACTGTGTTCTAACCCACGTCATGCCTTGCGTCGATCACAGGAGAAGTAGTGGCACCTGTGAGTGATCCTGTGCTGCTACTAAGAAAGTTTTTTTGGACCATGTCCGGGAATGCAACTAGCAAGCTGATGCATTGCAAACTGTTGGCCAAAAACAGCCCATCATTCTCACTTGAATTTTCCGACAACTTTGGGCATTCGACTGCCAGAGAAAAAGTGGTGTTTTCACTCTACTTACGGTTTATGTGTAGGAAAAGACAATTCCCTCGTAGTTTCATGAAGGAAACGAAACTTGAGGTCGGGATACGTGCAATTAAATTGTCCTTGTTGTTCCTCTCTTTAGTTTGCTTCCACTGGTACTCTTTATAGACAAGAGATGAGGTTACAACGAGACAGTCGCTCAGTCCAGTTTTACTTGAGTTTTTATTATCTACGCTCGAAAGACATCACAACTTGTAGTTCAACGGTGGTCTGGACCATTATTATCACCATGCAGAAAATGTTTGCTTTACAACCAATGGAGAGTGGGATCTGTAAAACTTGAGTAAAGGACTTCGTAACATAAATCACCTGATAAATTCCATAGTTAGGAGGATAATAACGGACTGTTCCACCGTTTGCTCGTCCAATGACCTAATGCAGCCTGTGATGTTTAGGGGGAAGACATAGAGTAGACAGTACATTAACTCAGCCAAATAGAAACAACCATCACAGAGAAGAATAGGATGCTTCCCAAAACGCAGATCAAGAATGGAACTGCAACTGAGAGACTAGTGTAAGGAGGAAAGCCCTTCGCTGCAGAGTTGCTTATCAAGAAAACGCCAACTAAACGGTTACAGACTGTTGGACACGAAAATTAAACTCTCATTTGCACGTTGTTTTTAAAAACGGAATATCCATCTTCTTCTCGAACGTGTCTTCTTGAACTCTCCTGGATATTCGTTGACTATCGCACAATTGCAAGCAAAAACTGCAAAGTAGTTCCACAAATTCCGTAATAAATCCCACCTTCCATAAGATCAAGGTGAAGTTACGAGAACACACATACTACTCGCATGCGTCATCAGTAGTACCCACCGTTACACTAGTAATAGTACCAAGATGATTCTTTACCTTGCACACAGTTAGGAGACTTACAAGGATTATCCAATAATTTCACTGACTAACAAACTCATCCATGGATACTTAATCCTTCGAATGCTCCCACGATGCTTTTTCATTCGGTCGCACATTCTCTAACCCTTTTACTAGCATCCGCGAACATTTTCTAAACCTCTAGTAGCACAGGATCAATCAGAAGCGCCACAACTGCTCAGCTAATAGATGCAAGCCATGAAGTAGGTAACTCTACAGCCTTCAGAGTCATTCAGTATCCCCAAGCCGCATGTAACCTGAAAAAAGCTGGAGCTGCCCGCACCCAGTCTGTGCAAAACGGATGAGGCTATCAAAGACTCTTCGGGTGAATCGCAACCATTCACAACAGGCTAGTATGCCCCCAGTGTCGATGATATAATTGCAGCATATGCATTCCCTTGGGTAGCCTCTTTATTGTGATCAAACTGAATATTTTTTATTGCATCGAGCTCTGTAGGTCTGAGTTCATGCCTTCTTTTTATAGAAATACAAATATAAACATAAGTATATGTGCAAAATGTATGTATTTATACGTTAAAATGTATGTAAATATATGTAAATAAGTAAACACAAATGAATACATATACATACCTGTACTGCTCAACCGATGACAGTCTGAATTATTGTTAGCCTATTATATCTTGTTATCATTGGAAATTTAATTATACTCAAGACACTAGATTACTTTCTACAACGCTGCCATTGTGAAATATGAATTAATATCAGCGTAAGCTTCGCAATGCCAAATCTAGTAATGCATCCGAATTTCCGTAATTCTATGGGTTAGGAATTGAACCGGATACTCGATACTCACGAATTTCACCGCGATTGTAATGGGCCTTCTCTTTGCCACCATTTTGGTTTCGAGGCATCCACCATCGTAGTGATCCTAAGCTGCTCTTGGTTGCAATGACGGCCACCCAAACCGAGCCTATCGTGCTGCATGGCCGTGTCTTCACCACTATACTTGCTGGGACCTTCCCGTTCGTCCACTTTAACAAACCACCGCGCGCGTTTTACAGGTAAAACGTAGAATAAGTGGATTGTAGGCCGACAGCCGTTTTTTGAGCATCCTACAAGTGAGAAGAAAGCGCAAATAATAGATCACGAGTCCCCACACTGAGTGACCAGCCGTAAAGGATTGTATTGACAGTTTATTACAGCGCATTTGCCGCGAAAACGCTGATGGAAGAGGCTTTTTATTCTCTCGAAACAGCACTTCTTGAAAATCTACCCATCAACAGCTGCAACTAGGAAGATCAAGCAACTGGTGGCCCTGAAACCAGTATAAGTGATGACCATGGAATTCTACACCACAAAGTGAGAGGTGAAGAGAGCTCAGATGATGCTCTTAAGGTAGATTTCTTTTCTCGCTTTTCCAACAGTTCTAGTGCACCTACTACTTGGCTACTTTAGGCTTGCTAAGGTGTCCTACTGCCAAGTACAAACCACCGCGCTTCAACTATGGCCCCGGAAAACTGAACAGCGCATCATCTGATGTAGTAATGTCGCGAACCGCAGACTGAACTGGCAACCGAAAAGGTCCATGTCGGTGTTGGCCACAAGGAAGACTGCTTTGTTCCTGTTCTGTATGCTACTGCACCACCAGAAACGGATTATTTTATCGTGCGGAGTCAGCTCAAGCATGCCGACGAACTTCAGGATAAGGAGAAATTCAACTTTGGATTGGCTTGTATCCCACTATGAGCTCATAGGTATATTGCAGCTAGAATTGCCCACACATAGTAACTTAATCGCTGCGTTCCATGCACTATCCCGTCTACGGATGAGGATCCGCCACCGGTTGGATTGGATCTTTTGCCACATAGCCATACAGTTGTAAATATGTCCAAGATGGAATAAGGCCTGCAGTCAGAATTCACCATACCGTCATCCTATTTCTTGGCAATACAGTCAGCCGATGCCCAAAATAAAGGCGATCAAACGCATCGGTCAAATTTGCTCATTCGGTTTGACAAATTCATTAGGTGGATGAACATCACAATTCAAAAAATCCATCGAATAGAAAATGGTTTATATTTGGGCCAATTCCTTGTTGGCTCTAAAAAAACTGCATTTGAAAGCAACTGGAAAACGAGTTGAACAATAACAATCGATATGTCATAATTTTGTAACTTTTAGTGAAAATATAGACCGATACCGGGACTCCAGTTCTTGAAGAGGGCTAAGACGACTTCTACCAAACATTTGGACATTTTTCAAAAGAGAATAAATATCCACAAATTACGCAGCTGTTTAACTCAAACTACGAGAAATCGGACCACAACCTAGTAGTCTGTTTGTTCAGGAGCCGGTGAAACCATACACAAATACATTACTAAGAACGCGCTGCTCTGTATTACGGTAAATATGTACCGTTGTGAAGGAATCGCATTTCCAATACAATGATGTTTTAGTTGTCATCCCACTTTTTGAAGGTCCAAGGTGTAATAGAACCAGCACAATATTTTGTTGTTTGGAGCACACAAAATCCTAACTGTGTTGGACTGAAACGATATTCTCTATTGCCTTTTCCTTGCATCTGGCACATGTTAGGTTTGGTTAGAATGGAAAATTATTCAGCAGTTTTATCTACGCGGCTTACACAGTTCCGCTGAATTATCGAATTATTTCCAGTGAAGGTTCACTTGTCACCTAATGTCACAACTCCCAGTGCATGGTACCTTAATGGTCTGATATAAGTTAGCCGTATGTTATCGATTGGTTAAAATCTGAACGTTCTGTTTGTGAAAAATGTCTTGTGTGCACTATTGTCAGTTGTCAGCAGACGTGACAGTGCTGGTCGTACTGACATGTCAGTTGGGTTCACCTACACAATTTTATTAAATACCCTCAGATTTTGTACGGGCTCTCTTCCAGTAGGCTATATCGATGCCCACATGAGTCGCAGCTGAAACGACCATCCTTCGTGCACGCGCCCGCAACCAAGATGCTATTACAACTAGAGTAAAATGGCAGTACTAAGACTTCCTGCCCGATATATGGAAACGACTCTGCAATCCCACCATTCATCTGTGAGTAAATCCATTATTTAGAATCCCCACAGAATGTTCACCTGAGGCTTAGGCTACATTCGGGTTGCCACAAAAATTAAGTGTTCTGACCAATCAATCGCATGACAACCATGGAGAAAATTTTACTGTAAATCTTCCCATTTTTCATTCACACATCGTGGGTACTGCAAAGAAAACCCTGTTGCGGCATCAAAAACAGTGATTTCGCTTGTCTTTATCTGGCGAAATCAAATTCCTTATTATTTGTGTGCCGACTCATTAGTTGAGAAGAAATTTAAGGGGACCTGTCAAACAAAATATCGCGAAAAGTCATGAAATTCTAGGGGACCTTCGGAAATGCGCATGGCAGTATTCAGCTCCAAGCAAAACAGAGGGCCCTGTTAAAACATTTAGTTGTTCAAATGTCCTAACCTACCCAGTTTTGTTCACTTCCACTCTTAAACCTACTAGCCATCATCTATATTATTCACTCTTTCGAAGCTGGATGTCCGAACTCATCCTATACTTATCGTGCATATCTGAAAAACGACGGTATCACGTGTACCTGAGCGTCACAGCTTGTTTGCACTCGCGACTTAATAGACTGACTTTTAGATCTAGACTTTTAGAATCAGGTGCAACCCAATAAGCTATTTTTGAGCTTAGAACATTTCCACTTGACCACGTAGCTCGTGGATTCTTTGTCTCTAAATACCAGTACGCATCTGGCTTTGGGTCTTAGGTACCATCAGTAGGCAGTGAAATGTCGAGCACAATGCAGGTTCTCCGACAGTCTTAACGAGATATGAGTTCTGTAGAAGACACCTCTCACACCACCACCAGTGACTGAAAGGATACATTAGGAATGTCAGGATGTGATAGACATTGTTCTGTTTGGGTCACAAAACAATCTATTTTACCAATTTGGCTGTCCCATCTTATCGGCCTTCATCAATCTAGTTGGGGCAAATTGCATTTGACAAGACATTTGCTAAGAGTAAAACAATCGGTGGGCCATGAAACCCTGACAGAAAATGCAGCGACTGACAGCACAGCTTGGCGGGATGTCTGCAACTTCCAAGAATCTGAACGGTTTCAACTGAATAACGTGCGATTCGGCATGCGATTTACGGCAGAAATAAGGTTGGTTTGACAGATGACGAAAAAATAACCAAGTAAAGTGTAGAAAGAAGCAGAAATGACGGGTAATTAGTGTGGAAGTTTCTGTCTACTCAGAAAACCAAGTTAAAACAAGCATACCTCATCATCAGACAAATCGGCTCAGCACTTTATGTGAATCAACAGAACCAATTTAACCAGAAAGCCATCCAACCAGACGTCGATATCAAATGTTCCGAATACAACCTAGTAACTTTTTTCAGCCTAAACCACTAATATTTCCTATAGAACGAATGTAGGCTTTTTCAAACGTATCATACCTTATGGTATAAAAAACAACACTCGAGTGCTTGCTTTGTGATGTTGAAGTGTTTTTGATGGAAAAATCTACGGTCCTTTGTTCAAAACGGTAACAAAATTGATAAAAAGTGCAGACTCAACGTTATCCTAAACGAGAGAGATAGTGGATGAAAAATGAATTGAGGTAAAGCAAATGGCTCATAATTCTAGTCATTTCTCACTCAAAGAACCTCTTTCACTTTCCTTATGATTGTATGACAAATTATTCTATGTTCCAACATGCTGTAGGACCTACCGAAAGGCACATCTTCCAAAACTCGGTTCTACTAACTCCACGTAACAGCCATCAGTTTTCGGATCGTCATTAACTAAGGATTCAAGCACCACTGGGAAATTTTTCTTGAGCTGAACTAGGGATATGGGTGCACTGGAAGTTGGGCCAATGAGCTCACAGACGACCTGCGCGTTCACTTTCTTAGGAGACACATCGTGCACTAAACGAGTCGAATAGTTCACTGCCACTGCATGTACCCCTCCTTCCGGTTGATTCACATCCCAATTTATCTCACCTTCTTCAGAAACATGCTCAGGGGTTTTCGGATTCGCATCGCGCCATCCATTCCTTTTTTTGTTTCGGACTTGTAGAATATCAGTGATGCTTGTCCACATATAATTTCCTTTGAGTCTCGGGTCCCCGTACGCTATATGGCGTTGGTGAAAGCCAATAAGAAAATAGTCTTGCTGGTTTGGTTGTGAGAGCAACGCACACATTTTTAGGGCATTGCAAAGCCCTTTAGAGTTTCCTAGAATAACGACGCATGAATCGTCCCTTAGTTGCGTTAAACCATCTGGACATTTAGCCGTGATTGGAACAGTTGGAAATACTAACAACGCTAAAACCGATGAAGAGACATCCATGGTTAAATGAGGAACGGTTAAAATGGTCGCCAAGACATTTATTTTACATGCTCATCTATTTAATTGGTTGCTGGTTGACAAAACAATTTCCATTTAGCCATTGGTTTAAACTGGAACTGAGTTCAAAGCCCATTGTGCAATGAAACCTCGGCGATAGTCCACTACTCTTTCCTATGACGTGCGAAGTTGTTCAGCCTAAACGGCTCGTTGCTGTTTGAGGCTAGATGTCAATCACCAATGTCGAAAAGGATACAGGACGCGTTCGGAATAGGGGTCACCCCATATATATGAAACATTTGTTTCAGACCTTTGAAAGTTTACAGTTAATTTGATGGGTACGAAACCAAGTCCCCAGAAAGGACCAAAAACCTTCAGCGATTTTGACCTGCGAGAAGTAAACGGTGGACTCCCAATGACTGAAACCTGGATGTAATTGTCAGAAGTTATCGTCTTGGCAACAGAATGCACATGATGTGACGCAGTAGGAAAACTCAAGATTATTTAGCAGTTTTTCAGCGATGGTAACTTGTAATCAAGTGATCACCAGACTTTACACAGCAATTCATAAACAAGCTATATCATGTGAAGTAACAAAAGATCGGAATATTTTAGGGCTTTTTAGTGGTCTCAATGACAAGTTTAAGTTCATTCGAATGTTTGATAATTTGAATCAGAAAACTAACCAAATATAGGCATTTTTCGCTCCAGAATCGAATGAGGATGCCTTGTTTCGACAGCAAGTAACGTCTAGCACCACAACATAAAAATGCGGCTAAGGACGTTCATTAGATTGTTGTGTGACATACTGCATGTACAATTCCTGGTTTTGCGGGCACCCACAGGTGTGTCCAAGAATCGATGGAAATCAATAATTAAAGATTGACTAAACAGCCTTCATTCAAAGTCAGAAATGCACCTTTTCTGTGGCAACGCACCCCATAATTTTACACCCACTTGTTCGCAATGTGCTCTTGTTGGGTGGATTTTTCTGTCACTAACGTCCTGGAGGCGCACATTGCATGCAGTTAAAACATAGAATCGGAAGATGAATGTAAGCACTGATGATTAGTCAAGCAGCTGTTTGGAATTCAGCTCATAACATATACTCCTGTACTTTTGAAATTTCTGCGCCCCGACGAAATCTGTTATGGTGTGCAACTAAAATCTGACCAGATGTCCGAGAATTTATTGCCTTCTTGTGTTGAGGCTCGAAGTAATTCTACGAAGGACAAAGGCAATAAAATGAAGGGGAATTTATTTGAGCTGATTTGGATATGACTGTTGAAAAATGGCGGACAGATTCAAAGTCTGAATTGTGAAGAAAGCAAACTGGATTGAGATGAAAGCTAAACCCGAAATATTCACAGTACACTGACAAAAAACGCCAATCTATTAGTGTAAATAATCACTTTCAAATCATTGTGACAAACCGTGGTGAAGATTTTAGCAAGTGCCGTGGAATTTTTCTCTAAATGAGAAGTTACCATTGTTTGCAACTTGATTCGTTGCATGATTAAACGGCTTTTGTTTTTAGTGCATCTTAACATGAGGCCTCCCTTTGTAGTGACATATTTTCTTCTGA
>SJOL01009124.1:543315-616286 GCA_004794785.1 Opisthorchis felineus
GAAGGACAAAGGCAATAAAATGAAGGGGAATTTATTTGAGCTGATTTGGATATGACTGTTGAAAAATGGCGGACAGATTCAAAGTCTGAATTGTGAAGAAAGCAAACTGGATTGAGATGAAAGCTAAACCCGAAATATTCACAGTACACTGACAAAAAACGCCAATCTATTAGTGTAAATAATCACTTTCAAATCATTGTGACAAACCGTGGTGAAGATTTTAGCAAGTGCCGTGGAATTTTTCTCTAAATGAGAAGTTACCATTGTTTGCAACTTGATTCGTTGCATGATTAAACGGCTTTTGTTTTTAGTGCATCTTAACATGAGGCCTCCCTTTGTAGTGACATATTTTCTTCTGACGGCCGAGTTGCTGTGAACGCCTATGGGTAACACATTTTTCGAACTTAAAAATAATTTCAGTTTCCTTGTATGTTCCAGTGTGTTTTTTAACAACGGCACAACTGCTGTTCACGAAACGGTAAACCGTGTATTTAGAACCGTATGCAGCGCGAAATAGCGCACAATCAACTAAACTGGGACGCACGAAATCACACAGTTGAGAGTGGAATATAAGGGCCTCTGCTGAGAACACCCTTTTACATTCAAGGAAGCTGTCGGATTCTTCCGACGTGCATACTTAAAACTTAGCGGATCTTTCAACCGTGAGCACATTTGTTTAGCATTACTAGCTCAAAAGTCTTGTTTTGATGAAATCTGGATTGATTCAGCTTTGAAACGATTTCGCTACCAGGTACGTTGAAGTAGGCAGCCTAGATATATCAGATATAAAGGAACTTACAATATGGCAGGCGAAATAGTACCTGCTCCTTTGTAACTATACCAAATATCTCAAATCAGTTATTAAGGCGTCACTTCACAAATGTGGAGAACAGAATAGAACCATACATAACTGCAAGATTGAATTCATGCCACCCATCATTGGATTGCATCCGAATACAGAAAGATTACAAGAGTCCACTATTCGAACATTTGTTTATCGGGTAATCAAGATTTCTTACGCTCTATCGTTTAGACTCTGAGGGCGGATAGTCCAGCAGCTCAAAATACGTGAAGCTATGGTTTTCCAATTAGCTTTTCCTAATATTGGCTTATTTGCCTCTGATTCCTCTTTCTATTCGCTGTATTATAACGTTTTCTGACTCTTAAAAGTTCGTTTTCAATCTTACGCTCCGATATACACGAACGAATACGTGTCCAAACCTGAAGTATTTAGACAGACTAGAACAGGCCACGTAACCTGTCGGGGCTGGTTGAAAGCGGTTAACAACCGCTTCGCAAAACCAGCACTGCAGTAATTATACGCAACGAACGACAGGCTATGCACCAGCTGGAGAAGAATGAAAACCTCTTCATTCTACCAGCTGACCCCTGACAATGGTCTCGGACAAACAGCAATGAGGCGAAGCTCTACTCGACCACGGAGCGTGAAATCTAGAACAAGCTGGATTGCCCGATGCAAATCCCAAAGTATGGGTCCATTACGTGGGCGATGCTATGGTTGCCATCAAAACGAATGAACCAGAACAAATAATTTGATTAGTAAACAACGTCTTTGACGACATTTCAATCACAATAGAAGAGAACGATGGAAATCTCACATTTTTGGATGTCCTCATTACCAAACAGGCAGCCAACTAGAGAGCTACGAACAGGAAGGTTGTACAGAAAGGCGACGCATATTGACCGGAATCTGAGTTGCCAAGTTAACCATTCAAATCGTCAAAAAAAGAGATAAAACCGAGTGGGAAAACCTCCGAGACTACGAACTATAGGATTAAAGGTAGATGCTTTTAAATTGTCTCAAAGAAATGGTTGCCCAACAAATTTTATTTGACGACCGCTCAGGATGCCTGATTCTAATAATCAAACACGACAGGCAGAAAAGAAATAAACCACATCCTTGTACTACAAGGACCTATGTGAAACGACTGCGGTTCTATTATGACTACATACACGACCATAAACCTCAAACCTGTAAACACCTTGCAGAGACCACTGACAAGACGTGCGCGTGCGCCGGCAAACTTACTCTGCGGTGCGATTAGTCTGAACGCCGCTCAAATAATCTATCGCAGTTCAGCTTAAATTAACGATGGTTTTCTCCTGTACGGACTTTCGGCTGTCAGCTGAGTGCAGCATAACTTGGTTTGGCAAACCGATTCTTTGTGAAGCCAAATTGTGTGGATCAGTTTACGCAGACCATATATGTAAATAGACCATACCGTGCAGTGGACGCGAACTCATCGCAAGATTGTGGGTATGTCTTGCCATTTCGGTGTTCACACATGAAGCAGTGGATGACAAATAACACCAGACCTATTTTAGAACCACAGAAAAAGGTGCAGAATACCTGTGGTTCACGAGATTCTGAAAGCAAACGGGGCAAGCAAATATGGAGCAAAATTCCAAAGTTTGTTTTATTGCGCAAGAATGCACAAAAGCTTTTAAAGAATCCTTGAGTTGAGGGTCGTCATACGATTCCAAGAAACTGTGGTTTCAGTCGACCTCGTCCCTAGTGCGGATCACCCGCCAGAAGGATCCATTTTGTCTAGATCGTCCAGACAGTACTGACTAGGAGGAAAATCACTTCGTATTTTTTGAAACTAGAGTAGAAAGTGAAAAATTTTATTTCCGTGGGCCGCCTACGTCCACAAGTGTTCATAATATTCCTTAGGCTTTGCAAGCCAAAAGTGCCTAACCTTTGTAATACAAAAAAAGCTATTTGTACTTTGGTCCTTATTTGGCTGGGCTTAATAACAAGCATCATTCACCACTACCGTCTAAGTTTGATTTCACTATCCGTTATATTCATTTGGATTGACTGTGAGCCAAGTCCAATGGTCAAGTTGCTCTTCCACACATTCGATACCCTGCCCAAAGGTGTTTACTTTTGCCCGTGTTGCGTGCAATATGAGAATGCAGTACGTGTTTTTACTGGGTATTTATCTGTATTATTGTGGTACTGTAATACTGACGTTTTGTTTATTGCAGTACCTTTGTAGATCTCACCAGTCTCCCAGCCTTGATCACAACAGACCTGCATTTCAGACTGTTTCAGCGACACAGGTAGAAAACAAAATTACGTGCCTTACCTCATATACATATATATATATATATATATATATACAGATATATATCATATTATATATATTACCATATTCAAAGTTTTAATACAGGCCAACAAATAAAACAAAGATAAGAAAATGGAACCTGAAAGACCAGCCTGTTGGTAGTATGCTAGCAGGCGCAGCCGCTCCAGCGACTCGCACTGCGCTATCGATAGCATCGTTAAGGTAATCCGTGCAATACCGCAACTACCGAACCAGAACCATTTAAAAGACATAATGTAATCACTTGACGTCTAGTGACATTTCAGTAGAATCAAGCGCCACCGATTGAAGGTGCAAAAAGCGAATTCGGTTGCAAATTAGCGAGAAGTGATGGGGTCATGCGATAATGTAGTCCAGTTTGTTGCCTTAAAAGGTAGGGCTCACACGAATAGCTTTTGGACACATAATTTGGGCCGATAGGTTCGTATGTCGCTAATTATCGCGGTGGCTGCTCTAGCTTCTAGTGTGCATGAAGCACCCACATCTTAAAGTCATTATTTCGAATAATATGGAGCTAACAAAAATGCGAGCGGTGGCGAAGAAACCGCCGAACTTTTAGGGGGTAAAGGGTGGATATTTCCCTAACTTTACTCCTATTGGTTCTCTAATAGCGCAAAGAATGTATAAAAAATAAGATCACACTGATATGCTTGGCAGGATGTTTCATACATTATTGGAAGAAAATTTCAGCTTTCCTTTTGGATACCGCACAAAATTAGGCAAACAACTGGGTGTCATGTCATCAGTGGGTTTGTCATTTGAAATTCGCTTTTTATTCATGACTGAAACATATCTTTGGAAATCTGATATGCATTGAAGCACGAGTTACCCGAATATAAAGCCCGACTAGTCATTCTGCTACAAAGTTAATTATGAACTGTTTTCAGTTTTTATAGCTTATTATATTACACAGTTTAATTATTGGGAGTGCATTGATGATACTCATGATCAATCCACCTTTGGGCGTCATAGAAGTGAATTCCGTCTGTTCGTTCCAATCTGCTGCTGGTCCAATCCAGCAGTCAAACCACATGATATTGTTAAATTATCTAGGAAAAGCTACAATTCAGAGTAAAAGCGTTTAAGCCATTTTGTTGGAAACTGTTTTACGTTCAAAATTGGCTCTTATGGAGTATAACCTGAGCCCAATGAGTATTGTATACATGGTTGACTTGTGTTCCAGATTTCCACTAATGTACATTGATGATGATTCAAATCAAGCTGTACTTCAAACGGTGTTGACCTGTTTTGAAACGGTTAGTTAGCTGAGCTTGAAGGCTGCATATTTGCGTTTCATCTTCAACCGAAGAAACAGTGTGCGCAAAATATTAGCTGCGACAATTGCATAAAATTTCAACAAATCCGTGTAGGATAAATGTGTTACAAAACCTTATAACTCATATATCATTTAGCGCATGAGGGTTAAAAGACAGTTGCAACCCAATTGTTTCCAAGGCCACCAGCAGAAGATGTCAGTTACCTTTTGAGTGGCTGAAAATCAGGGTTATAGAGCGCCCAGTGTGTGTCCAAACTACATCTTAAAATAACTTATTCTTTGAATGCCGTTTACTTTTCAGTCACCAAATAAATCATCGTCTGTGTTGGTCGTATGTCACGCAAAATATTTTCACGGGTCACCGCACACATGCTCTGCATCCCTTCGGACACCAAAACATTTGCCGTCTGGAAACCCTGAAAGTCTGTAATTTATCACTTCAATTGTTTCGCCAGAAGCCGTACCTTGTAGACAGTCAATCATTTCGAAGACAAACACAGTTTGCGTTATTATTTCTTCAAACGTCTTGAGATAAACTGGAACATAAGGGGGTTGCTAATGACGATTGACAGAAAACGACACAAAATCTACAGGGAATGTGAGGTGTCTAATAGAAATGACATAGAATTTAAAGGCATATCAGCCAGTTTGAAACATTGTGTAGTCGAACATATTCCGGTTAGCCCACACTCACTGATAAGATTTTGCCTCCAAATTATTCGTTTTGGGGAGGCATATTCGAGAACAGAATGACTAAGTGTTCATACACAGTCCACGACCAATCTAACCGCATAACCATTCCTCCATTCTATGACCGACCATGTAACAACTTTCCTCGTATTAGATTGTGGCGGCCAGCAAATCGAGAAAAAGCCTGGCTGTTGGTACCTGCAAATGTAAATCACAGCATTAAAACAGTCGAATAGATAAAACGTTCTTCAAGTCAAGTTTTTTTTTAACTTGAGGATATCAATAGAATGAAATCATCCCAGCCGAAGATACAATTTAATCACTCATTATTCTGAAAGCGGTCTTTCCACTGAGTACCATATTTTTATTTTTTTGTCACCTTTTAAGTAGTAGCGTAACTCTAAATGCAGATCAATAGATCTGAGTACCATAAAGCAACCATTTACGGATATCCGGTGAAAAGAGTTTCTATCAGACTGGAAGCCGCCCTTACATGCGAACGAAGGAATATTGATAAATCTGATGCATTTACCGGCCAAGCCTGCGAAATAACCGTCAAGCTCGGTAAATAGATCAACATCCAAAAAACTTCCGTATTTTTGACTAATTAAAATTCTATACTTGTTTTCCCTAACAAGAAAATATCAGCAGTACAATCATCCTTATTAGCATTGATAAAATTACGCGCGGTCGGCAGAGGTATTTTCTACTGTTAATGAATATCGGAGTGGAACCCCAGAGGGGGATTACAGATGGTAAAAAATGGGCTACATAGAGGATCGTCAGATTAAATCTGTCCCTTCTGGTTGCACTGTGATGCACCATGGGATGATTCTGAGCGACGTAAAGTTGCAGTTAGTTTGAAATAAAATGCAAACAGTGTCCGCATCTCATGCGTTCCCATATTATCGAGAATCTCCACCTCAAAATTTAAAAAATGGCGCTTCGCTATGTCGACACATCCTATGTACGCATCAAAACAGCCTGTTGATTGTACCACCAATATTTCAATGGTTTGCTTCATCCACATTTTCATAACGGCTAATTGGATGAACTGGCTCGCCAAAAGATTCACAAAAGTCACTGTCCACAAGAATGATGAATGAGCCCTTTCACAGAAACACGCGTGCCGGCTGACATGCATTCCTACCATGGTGGTCACGTACATTCCCACAATCGTGAATCAGTCAGCCCATGTAAGTAGGTTACTAGTCTAGCTTTGGTGTAAAAAACAAAATAATATCCACCAATAAATCCTGAAATGACGTCAGCACCTGTCTCTAACCAAGTTACTCACGTAAATGGAATCCAGTGGCTCCACAAACTGGTCAGCTAGTGCTTGGTCCGAAAGACAAGGGCCCAAAACTTTTAACCAGGAGGCCATATACTCCATCCCGTTAAGCCTACCTGATCAGTATCAAGAGAGACGATGGGCTTATTGGAACTCAATCACGTCCACCGTTTGGGATGTATTTGAAAGAGGAAAAGAAAATATGACTTACTTACCGAAGTATTCTAATTCTGGAAGCCCAGATAATCCAGTAAACAACTGGTGCGAGAACTCTGAAGGATATTCAAACACCGGGCTGCTCATAACACAAGAAAATATGCTGGACGGTTTCTCAAACAGCTACACGATCCTAAGTTGAAAAAGGTGATGGAGTTGAAGTTGACAGTGTTTGCCCTTGTTTCTGTGCTTGGAAACATTCGGCATCAAAATTGGCCTATTCTCTGCATTGTAGTAAATACTGCACGGTGTGTAGCCTCGGAAGAGTGACAAAGTACACCAGGAAATGGTATGAAGAGCTATGTTTCATAGAAAAATAAGTATTGCATTTGGTCGACACTGACATATTAAGATATTAAGGTATAACACTGGATTACAATGAGGATATTTGTGACCGGACATTTGTATCAAGCGAGATGTTCTGCCAGGAATTCATTAGTGAAAGATTTACGTCACATAATCTAACCATCAATTCAAATTAGCTGTCGTCTAGGTTATTCTGGTCGGGCTTTCGACTTAAGCAAGTGTAACTCATGCAATGTACCTCTTTTACATTCAGTGGGCGAGATAAACGTTTGCGAGATGTTTTAATTCACCCCACGTTCTCACTGGCAAGGTCACTCTCGGACTGTGCCTTTATTAAGTATACAATAAAAACAAATGATCATTTTGCAATGTGCTTTATTCCCCACTTCGAAGCTTTTTGTACTACATATTTCAAACTACTCAAACATTTTGGGAGTAGGTCGTTAAAACTAACTACTTTCTTAATCCTCATCCGCCCGAAGAGAGCGTTCGTACACCTTGTTATTCTTGAGCTGCTGAACACATGACCACCAGATGAAGGACACGTTTCCTAGGAGAGATTTTTTTCAACGCACTTAAATCTCGCACATATGATGTTTCAGAAATCCAAACGCGTCACAAAGAAACCGGTCTGAGTTCAAATCTGACGATCCCTTATTCGTCTTGAATAACAACCTTTGTTCCAACAGTAAAATGGTGAGAATAGTCTTAGATTTATTGTTGTAGTTGCAAAGCTATTTATGAACTTACAAATATTACTTTATGGGTGTTTCACAAATGCAGTCCCGAAGTCTTATGAGATTTTATATCCAGATATTAATGCTACTCCTGTTATAAGCAGTGGTAAAATTGTGACGCTTCTACGGCCAGTTCCGGCTTTTGGAAGACTATGTTATTGTTAGCATCTAACTTCCCCCCCCGGTGGTTAACTACGTTTGTTTTCGTTCCTGAGACTCGGACGTGTTTGAATTGTCTTTCAGCCCTGGTATTGGAAGTTGCGTAAGAAGACGCAAAAAGATACTAACTTACTTTAACCTAAAATAGACATTCACAACTTGTGAATTAACTTTAGAAGTTAAAGAACAAAACTCACAATTAGCTGTTGTGACAAAATAAGATGGGGGGTTTCAGATCAGTGGCTGTCATTTCCCGTTGGCACCCAATTGATGTTGTAGCTAGGAATAGCGTACCGTCTGAACTGTGAGAGTGATGAAGATTTGTAGCGCAGCTTGCAATCACATGGATTGTTGATAACAGACGTAATCTTTGCTACAACTTCCTCAACTTCCAGAAGAAATTTTCCTCTATGGTTACTATTCACAAGAATTCTTCTGAGTTGCACTTCTAGTTTGGGATCAGATGTGAGGTCACTTTTATCCACACCAGTCCCAATAACAACAAAGGAACGGGCATGGGAACACATAATGTGATAAATAACACAGAGTTTAAAAATTTTTATAAAGGAAACTACTCGCAAGATTGTTGCAAACTCTTTGACAGCCCACGATCGGTTTCGCCCTTCTTTAGGCTCATCAGATAGGTGCAGTCTCCGAGTTTCCTTCATCCTTATATTCTACTTGAACCCAAATTGGGCTGATTTCCATAAATATACTCACTTTCAAATCTGTTTGGTTTTCACGGGAGACCCAAATGCAACCTTGTGAGTAGTTTCCTTTATAAAAAATATACTGCGATATCTCGGAAATCGCATTATGAAGTGGCCGTTGTGCAACACATTCAGTTGAAGAATATCATAAACGAGATATTCAGTTGAGTCTCCCCTGAAAACCAAACTGATGTGCAAATGAGTGTATCTATCGAAGGGTGTATAAATGGTCAGGATTACACCAAGAACTGCCTCCACACCACGTATGTGGATAATTCGATTAGTACAATCGAGAGCAAGCGAGAGAAAATGAAGGTCTGACGTATGGTCTGGTGAACAAAGTGACACTCTCTCACCCACATTCTGTTGCACGGCATGCCGAACAAACAATGCATTTTCGCATTATTTTAGGTTAGGCAGAACATGTGACAGTACGTGAGCGTTTTTTCACCCAGCTTGCTCTTCAGGTCTGTCTGCGTTACTGTTCACTGTGTTAGTGGCGAGATATTCCTGCGTAGGACGACGATGGTGACGCATCGATAAACAGAAAATTAGGGTAATCTTTTAGACGTCATGATCTGTGGATATCCTCAACCGTTGCATGTATTTCAACCTCATTCATGTGCAAAGTGGGTGAAAATAGCGGTAAACGCGTACACTGTGCAACCGAATACTGTGGCATATTGTTGCAATTCTCTTCGTGTAGATACTCACTGATGAACCTCGAACGAATTGGAACACATGGTGTAGCACACAGCATGCATCCTAACCCACCGCCACCAAAAACGTACAGGTGCACAGTTATTGAACGAAAAAAACAACGGATAACGCAAAAGAAAATCCTGTAGTTGATTTTCAATAGCTCCAAAAATAATATGGACTAGACGTTAAATATTTCAACAGCTGGTTCACTAAAATCTGGAAGCTCAAATTCCCTCTTGCAGAATACTTCCGGTTGTGGCTCCACAGTTTATCATGCAGTTGCACGCTTCAAATCGACCGGCACTAAAATTTTATTTTGTTCGGTTAGTGTGGCCCATGTCCCAGATACGAAAACATATTCACAACGTTATGTTCTCACAAAATTATAGACGGTAGCATCACTAATATAAACCTACATGATGAGTTTCCGATCCAGTCACATAAAGCAGGTTAGTTAGTGTGCAAAGTACATATAATATCCACCAGTACTGGGGAAATTTTTGGAGGGAAACCAGGCAACATAAAAACATTTCTTCATTCACTGACCTCAATTTTACGTCTCACTTGTCCCCATTTCCGCTAGTTGTGAACATTTGCAAAGCCCACCACAAGCAACACTAAAGTTAATGTCTTAAACTATGGCAGATTTTAATCCCTGTATAGCTCCACCTGCGCAAACATTGGCAAACATAGGCGAATCGAACACAAATTTTGTTACGCAGTTACAAAATACTGCAATTTGGAAAACCGATGAATGATCGTTGGCAGCCTGTGGTCTAGTGAAGGGATGTGGGATAGCGGAAAGTTAGAGGGTGTGATTCAGATAATGATTTTAACAACTTGGTATATTAACACTCATCATACGTTTCAATCATGTTGGAAAGAGGAGTTTGTGGTGTTCGACTGTTGTTACAAAACCATTAAGTTCATCATGTAATATGCCAAGACCAACCAGCTAGCATAAATCCCGCTCCCTTATCACAACTTCGTGTAAGCTGCCGAAGTTGTGCAGACACAACTCTGGGTCTACATCTAACCCCCGTAGGACTGCCGCAAAACCAGGTGTCTAACTCGCGTCAAGTAATAACGAGGCAGTGAACTCACTTCTAGAAGAGACCACGGTCAACCGATCGCTGCTGAGCGTCCATAAAATGCTCAATAAATTAGGCCAGATGGGTTGGCATTAACTGCCTACCTAAATGTTTAAGGTCTAAAAGGACACAGTAGCACACATTTTCGTCACTTTTGTGTCCTGTATTCATTTCAACACAAGGGAATAAAAGGTAAAAAGCATGAAACTGTGATGCTAAAACCGTCAGACTGAGAAAATTCTCACCAAATTAGGCGCGAATGAAGACAAGAGGTTAGCAGTTCTTTATGGTGGAATAGCAAAACGCTAATGTAACCAGGTATTTTGTTCGAAGTTTCGGCCACCGCGGGTGGGTTTTTTTCAGAAGTGAGACGATCAGAAGAAAAAAGAAGAGAAAATAGAAAATAGAAAAATGCGGAATAACTGAATAGTTGGCGTTACAAGGATGATACAAGGGCGTCACGTGAACGCGTCCAGATCTGCGGTTTGACGCTGAAGTCAACGAATCACCTGTCAGGTTGCTCTGATTAGTGAATAATCGGCCGATCATTTAGACAGCTGACAGAGGCAGTCCGACGTTTCGGTTGACGCACTCAGGGAGGGTGTTAATCAACGGAGGCTCCGCATAGCATCGTCTGCATTTGTCGAAGGTTTGAAGTGCTCGAAAATAATCATCCAAGACGGTGTGATTCACTGCTAGAGAGCTTCCTAGTTTTGATATTGAGATGCCTTTCGGGGTTAAAAATGAGCATTCGAAAGCTAGCAAAGGTCCTTCAAAAACCCACTGAGAGTCCTTGTATTTGAGAACGTGTAACATGCGCCACTGCCTTTTTGCTTTACTATTACATATGAAAAGCCCTCATTTTGATGGTACGTCTAACGGTATTTTTTTCTCCTTGGAGCATGTAGTCATCTCTTCCTACAACTTATGGCCTAGGCCAATCCTTTCAGAGTTTCACGCTTTCTGAACCAGTTTCTTCTGCCAGTTGGCCACAACTACCGCAGAAACTGCACCTCGGACCAACATCGCGTTGGAATTGTGCCAAGTAGATATATAAAAGCGGCAACCGTGTGAATTTCTCAACAGTTTGAGCACAACCCACCACAGTTAAGCCCATGAATACGGCTGGCAGAAATGGCAGTGAACAAAATGCAAATGACTCAGAGTTCAGCAGTATCTTCGTTTTGGCGTAATGGACTACAAGAATCGGTACAATTAGAACATCGGTGCAAGGTCTGACTCACTGTCAAATTCCTCCAATAATAGACAAACAGCTAGCAGCCAGTCACTACCAGGCTGACAGGTTAGTCTTACCATGAATGTTGTACCAAACTGTACTGCTGATATGTTGCTATCAAGGACTGTTTTCACCAACGTACAAGTGATCCTTCAACAGAACTCGGTGACAGGTACCTACCCCATGGCAACCAAATACACTCCGCTCACTAATATCCAAATCAAGGGGCCAAAGATGAAACACTGGAAAGAAAACCGGCTGGATGTTTTGGGCTGCAAAACTATGGTGTGCGCAACACTTGCCAAGTAGTAACAGTTTGGATCTAAAATTTTTCAGCTATTTTAAAAGCTGACAAAACGTTGTTGGAGTTCCGTTTCCAAAATCATCAACCATCTGAATGTCCGTGAATGTCCCAAATACAGGAAGTAAGTTAACACAGTAACAACAGATACCGGTAGAAGCAGCTGCACTTCACTATATATATATATATANATATACTAATTTTGCGTGGGATCTTAAATTCCAACATTTGCGGCTTTTCTTGTGCGAATACTCGCACCAATTAACTTGAGGAGACAACTTTTGATGGATAATTTGGTGGAACTTGATTCATGTAAACCGATTGAGACCTCGACTTTAGGTTTGGTGTGGTGCACGTGACTTTACGCTACGGTGGTTCGCACACAACTACGAATTCATCATCATCATCATCGTCTTCATTGGCAACAATGCACCAGTAATGCACACTAATGCGTGAAATTCATACAGCTACGAACTGACCATAAGGCGTGCAAGTCGCCACACGTAACTCACACTTATTAGTTGGGAGAGGGGTGCTGGTTAACTGAATGGCTATACTGCCTCACTATTCACCAAGCCGAAGTGACCTGGTGATATTGATTCATCAGAGCAAGAAGCAGTTTATGTTGTGATACGTTTGTTGTCATTATATTTATCGTGTTTAAGTGCATAAGGTGACAGACCACATTTCTGCAAACACCATGCATACCACTTGTCAATTTGTTTTCACTTCCACAGTGCCTTCACCGGGAGAGTTATTAAGTGTTTTTATCAACTGAAACGTCCCTGAATCTCTGGGATAAATTCTTTGGGATGAGACAACTCTCCGCGGTTCAAGGTCAGCGAAAAAAATCAGATGTAGCACTCAGACACTGTTTAAATCGCACTTCAATGCAATATGATTAACCAGCACTAAAAAGTAAACCTCTGTGGTGCCACGATGCGGATAAAAGGTTCTGCGCACGTTTGTCAGGAATTCATATGTAGTGCAGATTAAACGGCCCTGTTTTGTTTGCTGAAATGAGTATTTCTGTTGCGGATGTTTGAGGGGACAACATCAGTGGTGGTTGAATAACTTTGCGTGCTTCGGTTGGTCGTGTCCGTTTTTATATAGGTCTCGGTGATATGGAGTTATCCTCCGATTATGACTGATCGTTCGGAGAGTCGAACCATCGGGTTGGCTTGTTTTCACTTCCTCTTGTTGATTGACCTGCAGATGACCTTCGAGTTTGACTTTTCCAAATTGCATTCAAAACCCATTATCCTATCGGTTCAGTGATTGCAACATCATACTTGTGTCTGACAGTAGCTTCCATTTGACTTGACCGATTAGTTTACCAACACTATGTTCTTCTTGCCACGGAGATTAGATCGATGTCCACATTCCGTTCAATTTTGTTCTTAACGGAGTATCAAGCCGTTGGGAGTAACCTTGTTTGTTCCTAATCTGCAGATATAAAGGACCTTGCCTTACATAGATTGAGTTTTGATCCTCTTTCCCCTTCGTTCAAGGAAGCCAACAATAATTGATCATGCTTTCTGACGTAACCATAAAACGGTTATTTCAGCAAAGTTGTAACTTACTGACATGAACAGAGAAGTGAAGAAGAACAGAGTCTCATTCCATCATTCCCAAATCGACATCCTGTGGTTTGTTGAGAAACCATCCAGCATGTCTTATTGTGCTCTGATTTGGCAACCTGATATTTTGAAATCCTTCCGAGTCCTCTCGCCAATTTGTGCGGTGGCGTATCTGAGATTCCACTATTGGAACACTTCGGTTTCGAAAAGTGAATTATACGTTGTGTTTTCCAAAGGCATTCAAAACGACAATGATCAAGTTCCAATAAGCCCATCGTCTCTACTGATACTGATGAGGTGGGCACGTGATCCACTGGTTAAGTTTCCGGCCCGTGCATTCCGGACCAAGCATCAGCCAACCAGTTCGTACAGACACTGAATTCCACTTACCTGAATAATTTGTTTGGAGCCATGTGTCCATATCACTTCAGGAATTTTTGATTAACAATCAGTAGATTTATTGGTGAGCATCATTTTGTTTTTTCACATAAAATACAGTCTGATAACCGAATCGCCTGAGATGAAGAAAGTTTTGTCAACAGCAAAATACTGTCCAAAAACAAATCCGCCAATTTTTACCAGACCATTCTGAAACGTTAGTTATTCGATCGGTCCGAAACAATTTCCAGTCGAATATAACCAGCCGCTAACTTAGCGAAATAAACTCATTTGCATAACAATTCAGTTTTGACGGGAGACTCACCTGGAATCTAGCTGAATCTCTCGCTTATGATGTTACTAAGCATTAAGTTTGCACAATATATCGCAATATCTCCGATGCCGTACCAACCGAAACATGAGGAGGCCTGGTGCAGCATATTCAGTTGCCTAAAACTATCATATACTGGAGATTCAGCTGGGTTCCAGGTGAGTCCTCCGTCAAAACCAAATTGGTGTGCAAGTGGGTGCATTTCGCTAATTTCTTGCAATTTGGGTTCAAGTAGAGTATAAGGTTGACGAAAACTCAGGAACTGCGACTACATGGTGAGCCCCAAGTAGAACGAAAGCGGTCGTAGGCTGTCGGAGAGTTTTCAGCAACCTTATGAGTAGCGCATTACGTCTACATGGCTGTTGACGTATTTGGGCAGTCACCTCACTTGTGGAGAATTTCCAACTATTATTCGTATGAAACAATCTGCAACAGTCAGATGATTAACCCCGACAAATCGAGGTCTAGTACACCCACATACCTAGCGGTCAAAACGACTTTCACACACAAGGCTGTTCCTCATCTTCGCAGACGGACTTGGTATGCGTTGTAACCAGTTTGTCCGACTAAGCGTTCAATAAGGGATAAAAATGCTAGACACTAAACTCCCGGAACCTCCTGATTTGTTTTCTCCTTATTTTTGACTAACCAGTTACCTGATTTCATATTTCAAGCATCAGTACACTGTTGTAATCGTGCTTTGACGATTTCTGTTGACAGTGAGGGGACCAATGCTGTATCGTTCAAAAAATTGAAGAATTGCCAAAACTTAGGTAATTATTGACTAAAGAAGTACCAATCGCACACCTTTCTTAGACATTGTATCGCACTTCGCCCCAAGGAGTTAACATCTGTGAACCCCGATCATCAGTATAATGAAGAAATTATGACGGTTGAAAATTACCACACAGCCTATTTTTATCAGAGGTTGATGCAACTTGCAGGTAACAAAGTTTCTTTATCCGCTCTACTTTGGTTTTACTTTGTTCATATCCGTTTTATCTATATATACCACTGATTAATGTGAAGTATAAAAAATGCGGCCGTCCAGGATTAATGAAAACTGCACCACTTGGGTAAATCCCGAGTTTTTGTCACATGGACCAAATGCAACTAACCTTCCCCACTGCTTTTTCCAAATGCTCAAGGGTTAAAAACCTCACGACCCTACTTGAGCCAGATGACAAGACTATTTTTAAAGTAGCTTCACTGAGTGCAGCATGAAAGTAAGAATTTCCTTACCAGAGGTTTCGGTCACCTTGATTAAGTTCATTTCGGTGCAAAATAGCCGAACTTACGAATGGAATGGAACGCGTGCCAACTGCTGCTAAACAATCCGGAAGGAGCGCAGGTTGAGCTGTCTAAGCGTTGAAACCAGCCAGTACACTTTCAGCAGTCTGTGTGGCTTTGGTCATTTCGCTCTTAATGAAACCTGCTGAATGTGGTCGAAAGGTTCAGGAACAAAATTTCGCTCTAAATCGCTGTACACAATACAAACCGACACCTCTTAACTAAAAATGGGCTTGAAACAGTTACCTCTTGCAAAAATGACCCCCTAATTGGTTACTTTTCTGTCTTCACACGCAATGTTAGTAACATTTGGCGACTCATTTGAAAGTGAATTCATTTTTTGTCATAGTTACAGTAGAGTAGTTATTTGGTGGGAATTATCAGAGAGGCTGCTGCCCGATTAGAATTGTCCATGGCGGGACAGTCCCGATACCCGATCTAGCCTTGTCCCTCGAATACTGGGTTTCAGTCACTAAAACAGTCGGACAAATGTTATTTTGTATCTTGACACCTAGGTTTCCGTGGAATTCTCGCTTCTTCCACAAGGGGAAGTCAGTCTCAATAATTTGATCCCTCAAGCTCACTTTGAAAATTCTGTCAAACCGACAGACATTTTGTGGTTGAGTACCTGAGGTACTTCACTGAGTAGACGCTTTATAAAGTAAACAACTGAAGCCGAACCTATATGTTAAAAAGAAGGTGGATTTAACATTTACCTTGTCCTGTTAAGGCTAAAGAACAGAACTAGGCCTTCTAACCCATTCCCTTTTTTTCCTCATGTCAGTTCCGTGTTTCTTCGTTAACGTTACATACTCCCATACCTCTCAAAATGTTTATTACCCATTTCTCTGATGATGATGGAATAGGACCTCGTTAAATTACATGAGTTCAAGTAATCCTGCCGGAATGTCGTGTGTTTATTACGCTTGTTTCGGATGTGTTAGTAGGACTAAGATGTTTGAATAATTATTCGATATGTGAGAAGATGAAGGACAAATAGTCATCCGCCAAATAAAAGCTCAGGCAAATGACACCGAATTGGGCCCTTTTATTCTTTTCAAAAAGGTATTCTGTCATGAGGCTGAAAAACTCAACTGTATAAGTCATTGACAGCTGCACTCCGTTATGCTTAATCAAAGTACATGACAACCGGCCAAAGTCTTCACTGTTCCTTTTTTCTCTTTCCAGAAGGCTTATTTACCAAAATTAACCACCTGAAAATTTCAGTAAAAAACACCTAATCGTGTTAAATATTTTTGCATTTCGACGAGCACAGACGATTGCTACGATCCACAACTATATTGACAAGGCAAAATATTTGATTAGAAGGATTCTCCCGACACAAAGGGCGAACGCTTCAGTGGAGATTAACCGGTAAACAACTTCATTCTTTGTGATTCGGTTATTGGTTGCTGACTTTGATCCCGAAAAGCCCACATACCTAGGAACTTTTGTCCCGGCTAGAACTCATCAAAGTGAGACAAGTCGTCCTCTGCCGTACCACTAAAAGATCATGTGATGCAAAAGTATACGTATAAAGTTTTGCGCACTGTCCGTTTCAGAAGAAGTGCACTTTCCATCTCTACGTCATGTATTTAACAATGTTTTGTCAGTTCTGCACACTCTAATGTGTTCCATTCTGTTGAGATTTTGGGTATTGTCGGGAAGTTGTAGTAACAGTTGCTTTGGTGCGGTCGAAAATTGGCTGGAATTTTATAGGGACAGGGAGATTTGAAAGTTTCAAGTAAGGTTCTATCTTACACATGAATCCAGTGTGTGTTGGAAATCATTATGAGCACTGTATAGCTCTATTGTCATCAACCGTAAATGCCTTGACTGAAACCATAATTTTTACATTAACTATCAATACCAAACAATTTGTTCGGAAAAAAAAGCACAACATAGGGTGATTTGGCCTTTCATATTTAAAGGCCGTGTACACCGGACCACACCAATTAAACTGAGGTTGAAGGACGGTAGCATTGGACCCTGTCTAAATGTTAGTAAATCAAATTGATGACTGGTTGGGTTTACTGACAGGTGCTTGGCTAATAACCGGAAGTTCTTGGGTTCGAGTCTCCCTATAGCATTGTGAGAATTATTTGTTAAGGATTCGTAACAGGGGTGAGATCTTCGTGACCTTCAAGCACAGAATGATTTTACTTCCAGGATGAACTCTCAGTCAGGCCATTTCTTCCGTAACTCCTGGACTGAAAGTGGTTTGTTGATTTATTATTGTGACTATTGCGATCGGAATATTATCACCATTTCCATAACCATTATTATTGGCCATAGATTGCCTATGTTCTTGATACACAGTCGGGTGTGCGATGATGCGCTTCGAAGGGATCCTTGCTGTTTCGGAGAGGTCAAATCAGCAATCTATGGTTAAACCATCAGTATCGTCTTTATTGGATGAACAGGCCATTTGGAAAACGAGCTTTGGCACTCATGCTCAGACTTAGATCCTGTTCATCCGTATCTTGTATATTAGTATTCAAAGCGGAAAACCTTCCGCAGATGCAACTAACGCGGGCGAGGAAACCCATTTTATCTAGACAATCCGATGTAGTAATATTGTTTCAAACGTTTCTGACGCAGTTAACTCTTCAAAAGTTAACATGTTCTTCAAAACAGCATTGTCGTACTATTTCAACAGGTCTGCTGAGGTAAATAGTAACAAGGCTGACAAAGAGCTTAAGAAGTACCAAAGCAAGCCTCACTTCAGAAAAAAATAAATGGTTTCAAGACGAACGTGCCCTTCTAAGCTTCAGAATAACGAGAGAGACCTACTTCTCGACGACCGTCGACCGTTGTTTAAAACCGCCAGCTAACTCTGCACGATCTAGTCAGTGTGTTCTGTCAGACTGAATTATCCCTGCTGCAGTATAGGGTATTTCAGAGGACGATGACTCACTGCTGTTCGATGAGAAATTTCTTCTAGAGTGACCGTAGTCTCAGGCTCCGGTTTCACAGCAACACGCGAAGTGAGTTTGTTGCAACAGGTGCTTGGCGAATGAAGAAGCTGGGTCACGAGTTGACCTGCATTACCTCTACGCACGTACCACCACAGATCAACAACGTAGATTTTATCCAGCATCATGTACCCCAAAGTTCTCAGTTCCAAGGTCGGAGTTGATTCTCGTAAAACGTTCCAGTTAACCATTAGCTGACTGACTGCTCGCTTAATTTTGCCGATGCCATGGTATTATTGATTTCCACTTTTATCTGGGTGAATTTTTGACAAGTCAGACAAGTTTGGGTGTTTTATTGTCATTATGATTACCGAAGCCACCTGTACCACCATGTTCAAACAAACCGCGGATTGTACCTTGTCGTTCTTGGAACCCAAATCTGACAGGTCGTTCGCTAGTCTTTACCCTCTGGCCTTTGCCCCAGAACCAAGCATAGGAGAGGGAGCTGGCCGCACCATCGGTTTATTGGGTAATACATCCTACGGGTTGGACAAGCTCGGTCTAAAGTGATTCGCCGGCCCAACCCAAATGCCCTTCCTAGGTAATCTTAGCTGAGGGTTGCAAACTGACATTTATGTCAAGCCGGCGTTACTCGAGTGCCATGCTTGTCTGTTTACCCTTTGGTAGCCGCCTCTGCGCGGTTAGTCTGGGGACGTCCTTGAAGAAGTCCCAAGAGTGAGAAGCTGATCGTTGTCTGTTTATCGTGTATGACCGACTGACACCATCGAGAACAAATTTTATGATACCCTGGACGCCCTGGTACGGCGGTGAGCCTAAAGCACAGATATCATTTTAGTTGCCGGATATTTGAACGCACAAATGGGCAGACGTAAATGACTGAAACTCTGTTGGATGTTCAAACTGGGTTGAACTTGGTACGTACAAACACCTACGAACGACTGCATCTGCAGTGTGCTGGTCGCAAACTGCTTTTGTGCAGTGTGTCCTCCGACTACATGGTATTCTTCAGCGGCGTGACCCAAATTAATCACATCGCCACTAGTTACCGATATGGTCTTAGAACACTTGTGTGAATTCTGGTCATGCAATCATCCGGAGTCGCTTTTCTCCTCTCTCTTAGGGGCCGCGTAAGGGGCGGTAGATTCCATAGTTAAACGATATTATCAGAACCGTCTTCCGGACTATCTTCCAAATGCTCCACCGACTGATGTGACTTTGTACTGGCACAAGTTTGTCACACATTTTCACAGTGCTGGGAGTTTTATCTATGGAACGGAGCTATCAGGTCCACTCAAGCAGCGGACAAAACAGGGGCACTGCCTGAATCTCGAAGAAGTGCTCCCTCCGGTTCCGAACATAATTTAAGCAGATGAATTATCGGGTATTAATGGAAACTCATCGCGCTCGCCGAACATGAAGCCTTGTGAACACGAAAGGCTAAGGAACTGGAAGATGCCAACAAAACTGAGAATACCCAAAGATTAGTTAGGCTGATGCGCGTGACGGGTCTCCTTAAACCACCAGTGAGACAAACTACCAGGGACCAAAGTGGTGCAACCATCTTCCATAAAGAAAGACGCCTCCAGCCCTGGACCGAGCGCTTTGAAATCAATTACTATCACCACCTGCTACCACTCATTTGGATCCTGTAACTACGGTGGAAACACCTATGGTGAACCTGGAACCCCCTACGTCCTCTGAGGTTTACGACTGCGTATGCTCTCTCTAGCGGATAACCTCCCACCCACATTGTTCAAAGATGGAGGTGAAGTTTTCAGCCGGTACTTGCCTGCATCTGACAACTTGGAAGAACCACTGATAGTGCGCTTTCCAAAAGGGGACCCGTAGTGAGTGCGATAATCACAGGGGGGTCAGTTTGACCTCAGTCGTAACAAAACACCTGGCGTCACTTGTCCTTCCTCATCTTATGGTGACACGTGAAGTATTGACCCGAGAGCAGTAAGCTGGACTCTGGCCCAGTAGGGGTTGGGTTGACCAAATATGGACACTGTCAGACGTTAGAACAACCCATACGTATAAACGACCCACGATATTAGCAGTCCTGGATTTTCTAGGCGTATCCTGTCCACTTGACAGGTGTGTTCTTTCGAATAGGCCTACAGGGCAAGGAATGCCCCAAATGTTCGTGAACATCATACGTTCTTTGTATTCGCAGGATTCCGAGTGTGTGCGTGTATAAGGATAGCCCTCCAAAAGACTCCCTACACAAAGTGGTGTTTGACATGAATGCCCACTTTCTCCATTCTTACTTAATTCCGTGATGAACGAGACAGTATGGCAATCACTGGAAGGGCTTCAACACCCTGGTGTTTGAATAGCTGCTAACGAAAAAATCAGCGATCTGTAATATGCAGACGATTTTGTTCTTGTCTTCGAAAAAGATGCGTGAAATATTAGGCAGATAGTGCTTATCCTTTTTTCGACTTTATCACGCGTCTTCCTTAACTGTGCTGTCCAAAAAACCCTCCTTTTATTTATTTGGAATTGCGCAAGTGTTTATCGACGATGGGTATTGCCGTGGCTTGCAGTCCCTATTATACATCTTCTGGACGCTTTACCAACAACAATAATCACCTGAATTAAGTTTTACGCAGTAAAACTAACAGAGATTTTCCAAGTACGGAGAAAAATCCAAAACGACGTGTGCGGCTCATGCTGACTGACTCAGCCGTAGGTTGAATTAGGTTGGATTCCGTGCAACTCTGCAGTCCGTTTGACGTTCTCTTATAGTTAATCACCTGGCAAAGAATATCTGTGCTTCACCGATCACACGCCGAAAATATTGATCAGGAACTAAAAGGAAAACGTGTGTATGATTGTGCTTCATATGAGAACATAGCCAGTAGCTGATCTAGCGAGTTATCTTCTCAGCCTCAATTAGTAACTGCATAGGTTGAGATAACAGTTTACGTAAGGACTTCGTTGCTCATTTTGCATAGCGCGCATGACCAGGGAATTAATTAATTGTGCGTCTGGTTTGACAAACATGTGGTTGAATCACGCACAGGTATAATCAGGTATATAATCATATCTTATGCTAGTCTTTATATATATATATATATATATATATATATATATATATATGCGTATTCATATGGCAACACATGTACCGTAGTCTTCAGCTTGANTATATATATATGCGTATTCATAAGTGCATAAGGGAAGAGTGTTTCAAGTAGGTCCTTCGAAGTCTCCGTGAGGCACCAGGCCCTTTGAGAAGAGACCACAGCCCAAAAGTGACCACATTTGTTAGCTTCTTTCATGTAGTCTTTTCATAAGAGAACAATACAATTAGGACAGTGAATGGTGAGGTATAAAGTATCATGGTACGAAATTGAATGAAAAAAAAGTCGTAGCAAGAGTCCAGCATTTCTAACAAAGGGTGAGAGTGATAGCCGTATGTTTTTTGCAATGAAAACATAATAGAATGCATAGTATCAGAGAATCCAAATGCTGTTTACAAAATATCTGGCAGCAAACCACAAACGCTGCAAGATAGTGGACTAGTTGGTTTTAGTGAGATGAATTCATCACAACTGCATTACGACCGATAGCCGTGCACAACTCATAGAACGATTCGACACAGTAACACCTGGCTACCAGCTAAACACTGGGACATTCGGCCAACAATGGTTAATCAGTAGTGACTTGCATCTACACAGGATGCAGCACCACTGTACCTTGGTCACTCTGTTCGGTTATATTGTTCGGCATAAATTGACTCCAGGAGTGTCGACTACTCAGATAGAAAGCCCACACAAAGTTGTTTATCGAAGGGCCAGAAAGTGTCCGATCTCGTAACGTGTTCCTCGTATTTGGAGGGTGGTGGCATCTGAATAGACACGACGTAATCACGCTTCCGACTCAGCGCTCATATCCGAATAACACATACTCCAGCTTCTAACCGGTAGGTCAGGAGTTCGAATGTTTCAGAGATCCATGAGATATGCATTGCTGATTACCTCTGGGAAGAACGGAGCACCTAAACAGTGCTCCATAGACTTTCAGCATGAATCGACTTCAGTTTTTGGGTAGGAACCAATAAATACGTAAAGCTCGAAGGTAAAGCGAATTAACGTAAAGTGTGCGAATCGTCCGGCTACCATTCCATGGTGTTCCCCACCGAAATCCTCCAGCTCATACTGGAGAAAAATTGAAGTATAAGGAAAGTTTAAACAAGAACTGCATTACCAAAAGGCTCAAAAATTCAGGGCAAGTTTTGGTTAAAGTCTTCTAGTAGACAGACACGAGGACCTAACCAAAAGGTTCAACACAGTTAGATACTGGCATTTGAAAAAGGTATTGCAACGTACTCACCGCAGGGGAATCAAATTGATAACTTCCATTATTGATCAGTGATTTTGTTTACAAATACCTGGACATACACAATAGTGGTTGAATTCTCGTCCTATTAGACAAAATGAAACGCGCTGTCTCAGAGGAACTTGAAATTTTGAAAATATGAGGGAAACGTAGACTAGCGCTGATACCCATCGAATGCTTGGAAAGACAGAACATTCGAATGAATTTAGTATCAGTCACCGTGACGACGGTTCTACAGACGCTTTGCCCTGAGAGCAAGTCTTTCGTATCATTACTCTGTTTAAACAATTTCCCACCCATTTACCTGGACAAAACAAGGAACGGTCATGAACAAAGCAATTAATTTGTGGTTTCAGACAACTGGACGTTAGTTAGACCATCAAAAAATTAGAAAGCAACCGTTAAGAGCAAATGGTGAAAAATTAAAACAAATTACCAAATATTTGTTATAAAATTTGTTACGCCAAAAATACTGTTCTGTTGTTTTCTATATGGACATTATCAATGTGAGAAAATGCCAAAATGGCCAAAGAAATGATTGAAGGAACAAAATCGTACACAATTGAATGTCCTCTTTGATGCTTTAGTTTGTCGTGACAGCAGGATGAGATGGAAATATTGCACCATGTTTGAGAAATTTTTAAGTCGATTATGCAGCACCATACTCCGAATCAGCAACTGCTATCAAAGTACATATAGTCCTGCAAATGGAAAACAACAATATTGATCTGTAATGTGTTGACTCCGGTAATGTGGAGGTGGTATGATCTGTACTAGGGCAGTGTATGTTGCTACACTATAGATGTAAACAAATCTGAGTAGTTGAAGTGCTTTGCTAGATTTTTCTACATGTTTGCTTTGTATCCTGTCGTAGACGCTAAGTCAACCTACAACACGACCCTGACTCGTCTCCAAGCTTTCGTTTGAGATGTGCAGCATTCAGAGTATTCGAGCATTCAAAATGCAGGCCCCCTTTTTTAAACAGCTTATGTAAACCAATCATTTTCGTACGTCTTTTAAGGTAATTGGTCTATTTCTTCGTCTAATCTGCCCAGATTTCAGAGAAGGGATTGAAAACACGTGTACAAAAACGACTCAACTGTCTTTACCCTTGCAAAGTAATAGGCAGAAAGCGAATCAGTGTATATAGGCGTACAGACAGTTTTCAGAATAGCAATCGGCTAAATAGCAGTCAGACCACAAGACCGAAACGAGTGGTTCAGTGGATCACTCATGGTTCAGTTGAGTCGTACCGGCTGAATCAACCGCATTTGGGTGCAGGGTGATTGTTTCACCAACTTGATTACAACCGATTCACCTGTACTGGAAAAGAACTGTGACTGGCATCCACCGACCCAGTAGATCATGCTGAACATAAGCGCCCACGTAATGTGAAATGCGTGGTTGAACGATGAGTGTTACTATATCCTGTCCAGATGAAATCACAAACACTGCTGATCAACCACCCACGGCCAGTGCTCAACTACCAACCGAGGAATCGGGAGTTTAGATCTCCTTGGAGATTACCAAAGGTAATGTGCTGATCAATCTCAACAAGAATGAAGCAGCCGAACAGTGTTTCTGGGCTTTTCTGTACAGACTGATTCCACATAAGGAACCCCGATTAGAAATGTTACAGCCTTCTCATACTATCAACATTTCTCAGTGAGTGTGTCGAATTGATTATGTGACCTCTTTGCGCCGAGTGAACAAGGATTGTGCTGTTCCTTGACTTTTGATCTTCATCCCCGGTATATCTAGGATAGTGTTGTTTAACGTTCTGTGAGGGGTGTCAGTAGCACGATCTATACGGGGCCTTCAGAAACAAATAACAGCAAACCATTAGTGAGTTGTTGACCGATGGTTTGTTCTTTAGGTTAGTATTCGGCATTGCGTCACTGCAGAAAGCGAACCTGAGTGCAGCAAAATTAAACTTCCTTTCTCCAGAGATTTTAAGTCAACATGTAATGAATTCTGATGTTTTTTGGCTTTTCAACTGGAGTTGAATATATTGACTTTTTGTTGAAGGCTGAAGCCTTTGCTGTTTTTAACGGTCATCGCATACATCTTTCGTGATAAAGGTACCGTATGAGGTTTGTTCCGCACACCTCAATACTTGTTTGAATTCCCCCTCAGGCACACCAGGCGAATGAAATCCTGCTGTTCTGTCAGCCAAGATTTGGTTTGGATGGTATATCAACATAACCTGTTAAATTCGTGTAAGCTCCATGCCATTTGAGCTTTCTACAGATACGCATCTGCAAAGTGATATCAATGTTTCCTCAAAGAGCAACGTTAGGTAAAAACGGCCATTCATGTCTGCTTTACATGTAGGTTTCACGGACCTGTGTGCATTATAACGTTGCGTTAAGTGGTCCATAGTTGACAATCGGAAGATTAGGAAGGTTATAAATACCACTTACATGGCGAAGATCAAAATAAACCTTATCAGAAATTTATTTGAGGAAAAAACTTCCTCAGCTTGTTCACAAATAAATCGACCAAAACATGTTCAAGTGAAGAAGCTAAGCTAAAACTATCGGACTAAGCATGACTCAGCGACCGGCTTATCCTTGAGAGGCAGGTGAAGTTCTTGATGAATACATCTGCAGAAGTCATCAGCCTTTGGGAAATCCGTATCATGAAATTTATTTTGTTTTGGATCAACTGTGTTAGGAAAACGGTATTGCACACGATAACCACACGATCATCTATTCTGCTAAGTACCAACATATCAACCAGCGACCACAGACACATTGACACAGACATATATTGCTGGTTATTCGCCTTCGCTTTGCGTATTGTTTGGAGTCTTAACACAGGAACTGACCTAATGGTACTGGGTTCATTGTGCTTAAAGTCAGCTGGTTCATGATGCCACTGAGTCTATACTTCAAGTGACTATTCTGGCTACAGGCGAAACATTAGGTAGTTTTCCCAATAAACGTTGTCCCATTTGGTCTATCACACACCAGAATTGTAGCCGAATAGTAGAACAGAATAGAATAACAGAATAGCCGAATCAAATAGGAAGAGCTTCTTCATCATCACCATCGACAGCGTGACATCAGTGGTCAACACTGATGATTCGCTGCCGCACAACCATGATTTACTTGGAACATTTATTCTGAAGAAAAGGATAAAGTTGGATGGGGAAGTGACTTACTGCTAACTTATTACAATCGGTCCAGACACTCCAGACACTCATTCAGGGGATCTGGATAGAAACTGTCAACAAGAACGCCAGTGACATCGATCAGCAGCCATACCTTGCAGGTATATCATGGACCCCGTCATGATCGGTCGGTTTAAGATGTTCTAAGTCAGAATTAAAACGGGTAGTCAAGGATTCGGTGTGTACACCAGCCGTCTGCTTACGTTTCATATCTGCCAACTAGACTGCTTCTATGCAAGAATCGCGAGCCCACTGTTCATAAAACTTTCATCCCACACTCGACGACCAAATTGTTGAACTGTTTTCCGTAACCTTGTATCGATACGTCGGCCGGCTTCAAAAGATCAACAAAAAAGGTCTCCCTGGTGAAGATAATCGGGGGCAAACATAACCGACAGTTTCAAACCATTTCAAGATGTCAGTTTCCAGACTTCCCATTAGAGAATGGAAGGTCCTAATAGAATATTTTCTGCTTCTTGCCAAATAAAACCAGCAATCAAGAATCGGTCAATCCGAATAATCGACAGATTCTTCGTATCGGACAATTTGGTGAAATTTATGATAACCCCATTGGCATTACACAAACCTAATTTGGTACACCAGTGACTGTGGGTTTCTCGAACGTTTTGTCCTACTCCAACATCCACCGATAACGTTAGAATACCATCTCGCCCATCCACTCCAGTAGCTTTCACCACCGGAATAAAGTAATATGCCATAAGTACCAACATTCCCAAGCAAACGGGTGAGCAATTTATTCGTAAATAATTCGACCAAGCAACCAAGCGATACACGAGAAAACCGATACATTCCTTGACGGGAAATCATCTCGTTCATCTACGTTTATAACGAGTACTGTCGGGTTAATTGAGACAATACCACACAAAATAGTCGGTCCACGTAATGAATCATTGGAACGCACGTTTCGAGGTTAAAATATCACACTCGGGTTTAAATTGGTACTGCCAAGTAATGTTCACTTTTTGAAAGCATGATTGCAAACATGAACGTGCAGATGGCCGATTTAAAAGGATGAAGAGGGAAACAAAAACTAGAACACCCAGGAAGAAGGGGCGCCATTGCTTGCCCCTGAGTCAGGCAAAAATGCCTCTAAGTTAGGTAAGAATGACTGGCATGGAGACTTGTGTAAAGGCCAACAAGTGAAAAAAAGAAAACCAGTGCCTAATGCAATTTACGAGTCATGAGTACGTCGAAAGCCCATAGTGGTGAGCAAAGAAAATACAAGTCAATTCGCAAGCCCCAGTCCAACAACAAACTTAACGAATTGAAGAAGGCAGATAACTCGATATGAAATGAACTTCGGTTACTTAACCCAAAAATAGAAGTCACAATCGACGGCACGTAAGACCGAGATGATAGCAAGGGAACCTTCATCGGCAATTCCGCTTCAACCCATTCCACATAATCATTGCTCGCCCACGCGAAACTATGCTCACGTCCATCACGGTTTCTCGGCGTTCCAAAATGTGATTAGTTCGGGCTTGACGAAACATGGCGAAGCAGACATACTCAATCCAAATTGGACTCACTTCAACTTCAAACGACGGATGCATTCCGAATTCCCATGCAACCCGATTATCATGAGTAAACCGATCATCATAATGCTTTATCCAACAGGAGTGTAAAATATGCAACAAACTCACCGGCTGACAACAGTTGTCACGATATACGATCTTCTGTTCACCCTGACCGCGTCAGAGAGCTTCTATCTCTCGCCCACAGAAGGATGTAGCGGGAGTGAATGCCATGACTAAATACCCGAAGCAAGGCAATACAAGCCATTGATTCGAAAGATGTGAGTTGGTCAACTCCCAGAAGCTAGGACCATCAATGCTGTCAGGCAAACCACTGACTCTTCTTCAGTGTTGATGCTCGTAAAACTGGGCTCGGAATTGGAGAGCTCAGATGCCGAACAGATTCGCCGGATGCAGTATCACCTACATTGCGCAGCGTGCGGCACTGCGTAGACAGCAGCTTTCCATACGCATCGTCCGCTCTATCGGAGCGTTTGAACTCAGGCTTGTGATATGGAGCCCTCCATGCTGTTTGCCGGCGTGGATCTAGCTGCTTGTGGTATCCTTCGATGGGCGTAGCTGGTCACAAATAGACTACCTGATCTAATTATCCAGTGTTTTGCGGCTTTACGGTAGACTTGGGCGATCACGAGCGAGTTTATCAGCCTCGGTATCAGATAGTGATCTACTTGTGAACTCCATTGTTTGATGCGGTTTAACCAGGGCATGCATCAACAAGACTACCAGCTACAGCAGCTGCTGTCGGTGGTTGCTGATCTCTTCCAACAGTAAAGTAATGTGGACGCCCACAGAATTCGCACTGTTTGTCAGACCTAGAGAATTGACCAGTTCCTCCGCAAAGGGAAAGGTTTCAGCTAAAACCGCGGTCGCTCGAAGCTTTTTCCCTCAAATCACCATTGGTTACGTGTTTCTGGTGTTCATCTTCATGGCAGTCCTCATCTCGACCTCAACAGCTTCTAGCTTTTCTTTGAGACTTTGTGCACATTTGAATCTGTGACGGACGAGAGGAAAACCATCGACTGAGATGCCACGCAACTGGTAGCTCAGTTGCGGCATCGACAATCCAAGGACCTCAACTAACTTCGAACTAGAGGGTGAAAGTGGTCCAGACGCCTCGGTGGATTCGAAAATTGTGTTATGCAAGACCGAGTTAAACTCTCGAGTTGTCAGAAGACGCAGAGTTAAGGTTAGAAAAAGAGTGACGAAGCAATCGTGTAATAACAAGGTAGCTTCCAAACGACCATTTCGACGTAAGAGTGCAAACTTGAGTGAAGGCAGTTGCAAGTTAAGTATCCAGTTATCAGCAATGCTTTTATGAAAGCACCGAAAGAGAATGGATGGTGCGGAGATTGGTATCAGCTGATTCGGTGAACCTTCGAACTTTGGAACTGGAATAACGCCGATGCAACACGAATGCCGGTAGACAATTCTCAGCTAATAATAGCAAGTTGAAATATCCGGGGAAAAAATGGCGTTGGACTTGCTGATCTTGTCTCAACCTGAAGGACACATAGCCAATTCTTTGTAGAAGCACGTGGTGAGGACTCGTAAAAAGTGGAACGTTCACTCACCGCCGAATACGACACTCCAGAAAGGAAGGGAATCCAATCATTCTCATTGTGTACGGCAACAAATTACTAATATGTCACGCCATATGCAGTTAAAAAGAATTTTATCGTGAGTCTAGCAATGAAGTTTATGTCCGAATACATATGACTGATTTTTTGGCGAACGCTTTAAGGAAGAAAAGTAAATAGTCAAATCCGGAATCTCTACCAACGTAAGACGCATCTTAGGAGCAGCACTTCTAGGGATTAAGCTCATTAGGCTGCTCACGTGAATGTGACGACCGAGCAAACATATGTTTATCAATAAGTGGTTCCTAAGTAAGCAATGCCACCCACAGCGTGAGTCAGGCACAGTTTGTAGCCCAGTCGAATCACCACGAACAGCTGGTCCACATGGCACGGTAACTGGCTCTGTCCGGGTGCAACAATCATTCCGAACACCGTGTCCAAATATTTTCATTTTTGTTACGCTTATCGCCCAAAAGCCAATAAATTATGAAAGTTCATGGCTTCGGATCTGCTTCTTCACCTGATCTAAGTTTTCATTTAGCATTTATTAGTTGTGAGCGAACAACTATACTGAAGATAGGAGATGAAAACTCTAGGATTAGTGGAGTTTGCTTTCTGGTATAGGTAGAGCTCCAAAAACAAGTCACCTATATTCAATAGTCAGCCTCAACGGACCTGATGCTAGCAACATGTGGTAGGATTCTGTTTGTCGTCGGAAAAGTAAAGCTCAAGGTTTTGAGAAAATCCTTTGGTTTCGCCAAAGTTATTTGAACGAAAGTGAAAAATTGATTGGCGGTCGGTGTAACGTTGATGAGCAGTGGAATACTTGAGAAGAGATCGGAGTACGGGGAAGCAAGAAAACTCTTCAGACGAAAAACAACTTTCTCAGCCTAGGATGCTCTCAATTAGAAGGAGATTTTAAAGCCATTACTCCTTGAATGACATGTCTAGGTAAGGAAAACTCTCTGCTGAAAAGCGCTTTTATTCTCCGAGCCGTTTCTCTACAAATGAGTCCCCTCGAAAACAGTGGACTTCAAGATGGAAGTCGGCACTCAAGAAGCACTGAAAGAACCTTACTACTTCGTTGGTCAAGAAGATATAACCATAAAAAGAGAAGCAAACAAAGCCCAGTTTGTCGACATTTATTAAATGAATTATCAGTATACAGCATAGCCCTAAAGTCAATTTACTGGTTAGTTGTACTCGCAATTAAGCAGTTCACTCGATAGCATGTGTACTCGACTGCGCGCTCAAAAACTCCCTGTGGAACTGATTTAGACACTGACATTAGCAACGGTTAGGTAATAATATCAAATTATATATAAACATACATAGGTACATAGGTTTTCAACCCGACAAGAAAATAATCCACAACGTTAAATAACGAACTGCATCACATGGGTACACTAACGCTGTGTTGTTCTGACCTATGTATCACTCGATTAGTATGCAGTGATGATTCTGAAGTGACAACCTGGGATGAAACAGATTATGCCTTCGTACTACAAGTATCCCAAGTATCCCAAAGGATTTGGATGTAACCAAGTATTTTCGGAAACAGATGCATTTTGGAGCACACATTGAGAACGTCTGAGCACCCCAAAGTCAGTACGATGTAAGGGTACAGAACCTTGCACCAGAGAGGCAAGTAGACCCAACCGGATTTACTGCAAACCATGGAGTGCAAATCATTTCAGATGTTGAAATAAGCCCCACGAAATTGCTAACATTGAGCGACCAGGGAGAAACCAAGGAAATTCACAGGTGGCAAAGAAGTGTGCCATGTATACATACATTTAGACAATCGAATTATTTTTGGAGAGGTTTTTTGGCACCACTTTTCTTGGTCTCATTAGTTTTCTTTCCAAACAGGGGGAGGGAGAAACAGTCGCAGAGATCACTCAGAAACTAACCGCCGTCATTCTCATCTTGGTGATGAGACAAAAATCTTAGTTGTCATCATTTGTTTCAAATTATTAAGTAGACTGGGTTTAACAGGATAACTTACAATTAGCACGCTTGAACTCATCACTAGGAGCTTCAGAACCACATGCAGATCACGTGGGAACGCAATGTAGAACACGTCGCATTCTTCGCGCCATTCACGAATTATCCTACCAATGGATCGGCCACCTTTGACTGAGTATATCTGTGAAGTAGAAAACATCCACTCACGTTAAAGGAGTGAAATCCTGCTCATACCAACACCCTGTCAACAAAATATATAGGATGATGAAACAAATATGTTTATAATCAAATGACCTTGAGCCAGGTTGGGCGCTACTATTAAAACAAAACTGAAACATTTTGTGCATATTCTCATAAAAATAAAAGAGTGTGTAACCAGGCCAGGATACTTAGAAACTTTTCTCAAATCAACTTGCATCACAAATGGCTATTCTTTGGTCTCATAGTCCAAGTACAAAAACTTCATAATCATTGCAACACAGCGTCACTATATCCAAACATCCAAATCAGAAACCGCACATTCTGAAGCTCCATGCTGCATTTTGCAGGTGAAAGGTACATCCTGAAAGAGGGTGTGCCGGTCAGTTTATGCAACAATGCTTGCGCTTTGCCGTCGTCTTCAAGCATTATGATGACGTCATTTGTGTGCTCCAGGTCGACAAGGTTATCATCTATAACGATGTGAATACCATTGTTTTGAGAACCCTACAGCGTTTTCCCATTAGTTCATGAAGTTGAACAAAAGTAGAAAGCGTGAAAACCCATGCTGAACAACACCTATTGTTAGAAAGCCCTTTGGAGAGTTTCCCACTCAACGCTCGCCCACCAAAACACCTGCAGTTATGTGAATATATGTCCCAAATACGTCCATGAACGTAGTCAGAAGCACTGACCTCTCGACGGAGACGAACTCAACGTTGAAGCCAAGAAACACCAAGATTGTAGGACGTCTGTACATGTATCGTCGCTCTAACACCTAACAGAGCGTGAAAATTTAGTCGAGTAAGCCTCTCCTTGATTGAAATCCCGCTTGACGCTCACGATCCAAGGTTTCATCTACCGCCGTATAACGACGAAGAGTGAGTGACGCCGGGAGCTAAATTGGCACCTCTGTGGTTATTTACATTCAACCATAGTACCCTCTTCGAAGATGGATACTGAAATCAACTCATTCCAGCTGCCTGGGATGCATTATTTCTCCATATATAGGCAAACGGGTTGCAAAAACACTGACTGAGGGCTTCAGACCTCTCCATTAACAAAGCCGATAGAAGTTAGTAAGGGGCAGGAGTACGATGATACCTGAGTAGGGATACACAATCGCACACTTCTGACGCTGAAGTGGTTCCATATTCACAGTCTACATTTCCGTCAGAGGTAGACAGCTCTGACAAGAAGTAGCAGGTGGCCCACTAATTTGTCCAAATTATGTTGCTTAACAGTTCAAGTCATACCAGAGAGTTATTGTTGTCTTTTATGGTTCCACTCAAAACAGGCTTCCAAGGACCTGTTGAGCGAATCGTGCGCAACCTGCGAACGCTTCCAGCGTTTTTCACTTCATTCATTTCTTGGATCGTTTGAGATCTGCACAGTTTTACCTAGCGTCGGACGATGCGTCGAGTTGGAAATCGATTGCGACTGGAAGATATCTGTCCCGCAGATCCAAAAAAAGCCACGGTTCCATAAGAGATTCAATGCATTGATGAACTTGACTGGGTTGCGCGGTAGTGGAAATCCGAGCATCATGTACAGCCTCGGATATATAGCTCCAGGGGTTGTTGACATCCGATGAAGGATCAGCAGGCAGGCGTTGGGGAAGCAGATTTTATTGCATTTTGGGGTCAATGCTGCTTTCAATAGCCAAGAGAGTTGTGCATTTTTTGTCTGAGCCTGAAAAGTGCAATAAAAAGCAGCAACAGACAACTGCATGATCGCATTTCACGCAGCTAATCCAAAGGGAGCTGCAGGCAATTATCAATTCTCGGCACTGGCAACTGATGGCAATGTGGGCCGGAGAAGGCTCGATGGTGGGTCTAACGTAGTCATGTGATTTCCGTAAATTGTCACTGCAGAGGAACAGTCTATAATCATACATTTGCAGCAGGTACTCTCCGCTGTCCGCGCATCTTGCATCGAATCAAAAACGACCACTCAGTTGAGCTTCTGCAGCGTTAAGCCTGTCTACCTGCGCGTCCATTTTACCAGCTAACATGCAGATGTCTTGGCGTTTGATGTATTGTAAAGGAAAACCCAATGCGTCAAAATAACTGCCTTTGGGAGATTCATAGATACAGTCCGCTGGAACAAAAGCAAATACAATGAATGGAGAACACACACCTCACTTTCTTTAAATTCTTTCACAGAACTTGCCGAACAAATCGCACATAGGCGACTATCAGCCGGTATCCAGTTAAATATGGACGATTCCTCTTGATAGCGGAGCACAACACCCGTCCCGGCACACCCAGATGAAGCTGCCTTCGTGTCATCAGACAAGCGCATCCAGAAGTAAGAAGAGTACGAGAGGGTGGTCAGTTCTGTTACAGTACTTGTGTACTGGATTCTTGCTCCTGACAGGTAGCGTATATCAGTGCAGAGGGAAGCCGAAATACCAGCCACAGAAGCTCGTTGTCTTGCTTGCTTAAGAGCCCAAACAATAAATTCGGCTAAGTAGACCGAATTCTGGGATTTTTAAGTTGATTTGAAGTTATTTGTGGCTGTTGCTGAACACAGACGTGCAGAGGTTACCGCTAAGGACGATACAAAGCGAACAGTACTGTCAGTGTTATTGTTGGAACCTGCAGACAGAGTACTCACAGTGGGATGAGGTAGAGGATAAGAATGGGCGCATGAAAATGTAAGAAGGAAGAGGTACCACGTGGTTCATTTTCACTTGCCCGTCTTGCTGTATGCAGCATATAAGGCGACCTGTCTGATGGCACCACCCGATTGTCGACGTCTCACGATAATATTTTCAGTTGTTAGGGTAATTGTAAATGTAAGTGTAATCCGCCTACATAGCCTGTAAACGATATTTACGCACAGTTGATAGTTAAGGCATCAAAGTTCATCAAATAACCAACTGGAAAGGTGTTCGAATTTAGAGAACCCGGACACTACCGATGCAGTTGCCGCTACCTTGATGGGCATTCAGGACTACGCACCCTCAGTCGCTCGGGACACTAAGAAATTCGATTAGATATTCGCATTTTTGAAATGGACTAGATCGTTGTCGGTCAGCATGTACAATCCAGGTTAGTCATATTCGTTTCCGTTCTACTCTTGTTGGAAAACAAGATGTTTACTGTATAAGCGAATTTTGATTGGCACACAGCAGTCTTAGTGGTTTTATTCGGAAGGTCCACCGTAAATGGGCTGCTTGGTCTATTCAGCGAACTGCTTTCTTTTGATGATTTTGGATTTCCTTAGCGAAATTTAGCCTACACTGAAAATCGAAGGGTCATTGCACAGCCGTTTCACCATGGCTGGTAAGAGGGAACTTGACGACTAACATTATGCACTCAACGCAGAATCATTCCAAGTGTCACCTGGCTTCTCACTAGCTACAGGCCAATAAAGTATCTCTAAACATAATCGAAAATCTCACTGAATCTATTGAAGGCATGTAGCATATGGTCTGTGGAATAGAACAAGAAAATCACATGGAAACTGTCTGAATTGAGGTCACCTGGTTAAGAGATCCGATGCTACTCTTAGGCTACTCTTAGGTCATATAGGGACGCAACAATGACCTACGTAAATGGAGTAGTAAAACTGCTACAATTTTATTCGCTTTGTCCAGCCAGAAAGTATAACATCTTGGGAGACAAACCGTTAGCTGCATCTGTGCCTAGACCCATTCAACTTCTCTGTCGTCAATGATGTCCCCTATACACTGATTCTGTTGGCAGACAGTGGTTTCTAAACGTATAACATCAAAAACGTATTTGGGCGGGTGCGCCCCCACTCGCGTTTCAACTAATTGTTTCCTTTGCAATTTTCAGTAAACTTATTTAAACGAGAACTTTTTGGTTGAACAAAGTATAGCTATTTTAAGACAGCTTTCTTACGTAAGCTAACATTAACAATCTGGGATATATACATATGGGAACTATATANTAGATAGATAGATAGATAGATAGATAGATAGATAGATAGATAGATAGATAGATAGATAGATAGATAGATAGATAGATAGATAGATAGATAGATAGATAGATAGATAGATAGATAGATAGATAGATAGATAGATAGATAGATAGATAGATAGATAGATAGATAGATAGATAGATAGATAGATAGATAGATAGATAGATAGATAGATAGATAGATAGATAGATAGATAGATAGATAGATAGATAGATAGATAGATAGATAGATAGATAGATAGATAGATAGATAGATAGATAGATAGATAGATAGATAGATAGATAGATAGATAGATAGATAGATAGATAGATAGATAGATAGATAGATAGATATTTTGATGGATCACATCTGGTTTCCTTTCAAACAGCTTGACTGGCCGCCACCGGAAGTCCCGGGATAGAGTGTCTTTCGTAAGACTATCTTATCAGCTTTTCACTGTTTAAGGTCCATTATATTTTACAAACCGTCCACTGTCTTCATTCCCCAACGTGTGATGAGTTCATGAACAGTTCAGAGCAACACTTGCACTTGTTTTCTTGTTACTCTTCTTTCAAAAGACTGCCTAATTTCCAAAATTCATCTAGACAAAAGTCCTTGTAATTCATGTTTTAAGCAGCCTAACAGAAATAGTTAGATTTCAAAGTCCCCCCTTGACCAACGGAAAGAGTGGCCGGGAGGAGATTCTCCGTAATCCACCATAGGCCGACTACCAGAGAAATTGTGACGCTTTTGGAGATCGGCTGAATCAAAGGTCGTTCCATTATAAAGAATCCCCAGTTGATTGAGTGTAAACCTGGTGCTGTTACATAACTGAGGAGAGCTGACTACCCAAAAGTTCGATGAAACCTTTCATGGACTTTTTGCCTTTAGACTTAATGTACTTCGGTGACTATAACGACATAAATGTCTTTAGTAATTCCACTGGACTAAAAACGAGAATCATAGAAGAAGGCTGGGTAACACTCTGGTGACTGTCATATAATCCACCTCCAATAAATTGTGTTTAAACATCAGCGCCTCGTCTGGATATCAAAGGCAAATGAACGTTCTGGTGGTACAAGTCGTTTTACTCAGTATTGTGAGTACCATATGATCTCCCTGTTATGTCACTCAAGTAGCTGATATCTCATTATATAGACGTAATAAGCTACTCAAAAGGTTACCGAAAACTTCGACAGCCCATGAGCGGTTTAGCTCGTCATGAGATTCGTCAGGTAAGCACAGTCCCGAGGTTTCGTCAACGGATTTACTTTCGTCGAAAGTTCACTTCCACATCAATCCATATCTGTTTCGCCTGTGTGTTCCAATATTGAGAAAAGGTTGAACAACTTCCAGGAACTACTTAACTAGAATCAATGTTTTCTTTACATGACGCCACATTCTTCTACGGTCACCAGCAGTTTCGGCATTCTTGGGGTTCAGCAGGTAGACGCAGTCACCAAGTTTGCATTCTGATCGCTAGATTTTTCGTAATGTAATGAATGTATCTTGTGAAAATATTGGTGAAAACGTTGCTAACCAAATACCTTTCAGTTGGCACACAGTAAAATAAGCCGAATAACTAGTTAATTTGAATAAAATATAAAACCTAGAATAGCCATATCAACAAACATTTTCAAAAGGAATGATTTCCATCAGCCAGAATCGTTAGGACGCCTGCTTTTTCGAAACAGCTAGTGCACTGGTTCAAGCGAGAAATGATCTTTTTATGGTACACATTTAAAATGAACAAAGGGATGATGTGGTCATCACAGATCCTGACGGGTACGTGTGTACTCGGTAGGTCATTGGGAAACGGCTTAATGCATACAGGAATCCTTTCCGGCCTTTCATATCAAGAGCTATTTCAAAAATATACACCCACTGCTGTTTGCAGTTTTGATAATGCAATACCTGCTTAGTCAGTTTTTTTAATTTTTTCTCGTTATCCAAGGCTTATTTTCCTTTGTATTACTCGCATCACGCATCACAACGAAAACTCTTTCCCATTGAAATACATGATTGCTAAGTTCAATTTTAAACAGAACTGCTAGCTGCCTGGCTGAGGCTTTCGTGTTTGAATTTCTCTCAATTTCTAGTAGTGTACTGCTTCGTTATATGTCATTTCCGACCCTCTCTTATGCTCTTGAAAAGCTCGCTAACAAAGCTATGGACACTAATCATCCAAAGTGGTGTGGATTTAAGGGTAACTTTGAGTAATACTAAAGCCCTCTGAAAGGCCAAAAAGTTTAGCAAACCTTACCATCGGTTAGGGAATTGAACCTTGGAAATGAACCCGAGTCACATTACAAAAGTATCAGCCATTTATATCGAAATTTGAAACCAGAAGTAACACCACGAGGCCTTGTGCAGACAAAGTCAGTGGCCTAATGCCTCTCACGCTTCCGGATCTCACTCTGGAGTTGCAGTCACAAGGGGAAACCAAAATGTCACTAAAAACTAACCTTAAAAACAAAGTCCAGGCACCAGTTGCTTGCCATGCAGGATCCTTTCAGTAGCAGTCTTGGCGTATCTTCCGCGTCGAGTATTCTAAATGCACTCTCACAACGACCGAATGTCCTGACTATGGAACCCAATGGTGTGTCATCGGGCAATTTGACCTCGAGCCTCTTCATAAAGTGCAAAACGACGGGGAGACAGCGAGCAATAAATATTTTGTTCGAAGCAATATTACCGACCTTTGTAGAAAAAATTTGCGCTTGCTAACAATATGCTTTAATACAAAGTCCTTCACAGATAAGGAAATCGAATTGTCAGATTCCCGCAGGACTAGGTTAAACACGTCCGATTAAAACAATTGTACATATCACGGGGTGTGACTTTTGAACTTTTGAACAGCAAGCGAAAAAGTAGGAATTTTGTGAGACAGGAAGTGGAAATCAGGTACCCAAAAAATTTATGACATCTGTGTATCAGAACTTGCCTTTCGACAGGCTCGAAAGTTTTTTAATTATCATCGCTTGAAGTTAGTTATGGTCTGTGAGATCTGGAGACTCTTATATGTTTAATGGAAAAATCATTATATATATATATATATATATATATATATGTATAATCGAGACAAACACAACATTTCAGTTCTCCATATAATCCAATCAATATAGGGAGCTGAAAATGTTATATAGGCAGACAATCACCGTGGAACCAGCCCACTATAGATTACAGACAGATTATGGTTCTATTCTGGCGAAACGCCTGGACGCAGGCATTTTGAATGAAGTCGTTCTAAAGGAACACTGCAGATTCTGGAAGGGGCGGGACATCACCAGTGAAGCGAACACAGGCGAGATGCTGCAAACGCAACCAACCGCCATATACCCTTGTTTTGGTGAGCAAAGTAACACTGTGGATCGTTCTTCGAAAGGTGAAATGCTCAAAATATCCTGTGCTGTCAAACCTTTTCGGTTTAAGATGGTCAGTCTTTGAGCTAGAGGAACGAGTTCAGATTTCAACTTTGACCCGAAGATGAAACAAAATTGCATCATGACGCCAAACTTATACTTTACTGGAGTATGGTCAGAGACATTTAAAAATCCATATCCTGTGGCCGTTCGGTATCGCTAGTGATCACTCATTCTACTAAAAATGCTTTCCAACCCAGCGATTGCCGCTTGAATTCTATGCCCTATTGGTACATTCTGAAGCCAAACTGCTGCACCTAACGGAATCATTCGCCTCTGCAGCATTGCAGTTCAGCTCAGATACAAAGATATTTCTAAAATGCTTGTCTCGATGGCAAAGGTGAGTGGTACATCCATAACGGACTCGAAACGAATGCACGAATATCAACACCAGTATACTTAGCGATTTGGTCAAGTTGTGAAAGCATCTGCAATAGACGTAAAACAGCCTTTCCCACAGCACAATCGGACTTTCCCACAAAGTCGGACTTGCTCGGCATCAGCCATCTTAGTCTGTATCTGTTATGAATGGTGGATGGCTACGCTGAAGTGAATCTGCCACAGTTCCTAACAAATAAAACTAAGACCTACTGCACCTTCGCCGTCTGTTTGTTCAGAAAAACCAAAGTGGTTATTCCTGGGAGGTCTCTGCAGTGTATGGTTGTATGACGCTGTGCAGAAAACGTGCAGCATTATGTTGAAACACAGAAATTGATAGTGACACGAGTAGCTCAGTGTTTAATGCGGTGCTGGTGCCCTTTCTAATGCCATCGTGTTTAGGCCGGCTGATGGCACCCAAAAGGCCTATGCGAATTCACCTGTCAATCTTATTCATTCGGATTTACATCAGATTCACAGGCAAGCGGCACAGGCACACCCAACAAGCGCGAACCGTTTGTGCTATCATAAGCTGCGTATACATAAATTAGTCCAATCACGCTTGAGGGATATTCATATCGGATTCCAGAAAGATTATATATATATATATATATATATATATATATAGGGAGAGAAAGAAAGAATGAAGAGGCTGTTGGAAACGATGCATTACACAGCCACCACGACAAAGATGGAAAGTTCGAGGGTTATAATTCGTAATAAAAAACTGCATGCTAGCTTCATGCCCTTGTATCAGCAAACATAGTCGTTTATACTGTGTTCATATTCCACGAACTCATGGGGTCTTCTACAGAAATACAAATAGAGAAAAGTAATTTGTACTTTGGATGAATTGAACTGTCAGCAGCGCTCAACGTAGCCTGAAAATTTAGGTATAAGACGAAGCATCTTTATGCCCAGATTCGTCTATGAAGCCCCAGATGCAAATCTGTGGAACACAGCTGTTTGTAGACAGAAAGTCAATTTAAGAACACTGAATTGTGAAATCTAAAATAATCATGCCAGTAGAGAAAAGTTTCAGTGGTGTACGTATTCAGCAAGAGAAATACATTAGGTAGAGTCGAATCTCAGGCAGTGTGACATGTGCGAAATGTGAACTGCGATGTACTTCCATCTTTATTCCCACATCTACGAGAATGGCATAATTTTGGTTGAATCAATGCAACGGGCTGATTTTTTTCAACCCGTATGACAGCTTCTTTTTACTGACCTGCGAAACTATTCCAGTCTTCCCTAAAGGCATACTGAGACCGTTTTCTACAGGCTTGGCTGGGAGTACACGTAACTACCTGCTTGAGAGTCACGTTTTAATGCGCCGATTTTCGAATCAACCTTGTCCTTTCCACTTTCAAATTGTACGATCACCTACCTGTAATTAGTAGCTGGAGATGAAGGTTATCCGTTTGTTTCAGCTGAGAAGATAAATTACTCACACAAACTGTCATTATGAACACAGCGGATTGGTGATCGTTTTCCAGTCCACCGATCACGCTTAAACACGCTAACAAACTTCAGCACAAAAATAGTAACACCATAAACACTTTGCGTATGACTATATGTGAAACCGTCGAAAGCCGTGAATCCTAGTGCAGGCTGAACAGACAAATATCAGACGGCACACATAGGATGGTATCGCCACCCCGACTGGTGGCCCATCGACCTTAGATCGTGTGAGGACTGCTAAACAGCTAACGCTATACCAATATGAAAATTTGGAGAAGTCGAGGTATGAGGTCCTTTGACCGGGATACACCGTATGGATCCTACCATCTTTCTCTCACTCAGATTCAAAGGAACTCATATGCAAATACATTATCTCTGCAGCATGCGTTTCCATACCCGCTTTTATTTTCATTGCAAGGCTCAGTAGTAACATAAAATTTTGGGCGGTAAAATACATTGACCTTGGTTTCACAAATACCGGACAATTGTAGAAGGATGTATGTCTTACATGCGGAAGACAAGTATCGGTAGACGCGGGACATCCGTAAGGTCTGCGCATTAGAAGAACTGTTTCATCATGGGCCCACGCGCGCATCCTAAAGGGTCTTGCGCTGCAACAGAACATGCGGCTCTTCCAGCTAGACTGTTCTTCGAAGTTCAGAATGGATTTCCATTTGTCGTTCGAATCATTTGCAAAGACCTCGTACGTGTTCAGGATGGAACATCGTTCTTCTGAGTTAAAATAAAAAGGGTAAACAGCGTCGAAGCAGGCTTATTAGTGACGCGCCAGCATTCCGACGAATATTTCAGCATTTTCATGCTACTCACATTTCCTAGTGGACTGAGTAGTCGACTTAACAAGGCAGGATAATAAGCAATCCACAGTTAACAGGTCAACCTGATTGACATGAATCTTATACCAAGTGCTGTGCACCCAAAATTGTCTTTTTCTTTGTAAGTATAAATTTTCTGTGATCACTGACGTTAGTGAAACCCATACTACAGCCTAATGTGAGGCCACAAACAAAGATGGGATTTTCTATTTATGGGGGGTGAAGCTAAGTCACCTGCGCGTGCTAAAAAAAAGAAAATGCAAGACCACGAGTTTATATATATATATATATATATATATATATAATGTGAATTTCTTGCATATATTATACATACATATACACAGTTTGAACGAAACGATGTCCAAATGTGGTCATTAACGCGTTCAGCTTCCATGTTCACGATCTGGCTTATATCACTACATCTTACTTACTTCGGTTACCTGTCGGCCATCTGGTCATGCTTGAAGTAGTGTTTTCTCGCTGGTCAGTAAAACTTGTTAAGGGGTTAAAATATTCGTCCTCTATTCATTGGGTTGTAATAATGGCTTCCCATCAAAACGCCTTTTACTAAAAGTCATGGGTTTGCCTGAAGGGACCTCCTTTGTCATGACATTTCTTTTGTAAAGTGAGCTGTGGACAGGGTCGGTTCATTGGTATCGGGCCCAAATCCATATATATGTCATAATCTTCTCCACTACCTAACCAACGACTCCTAATTTCTTTGAGTTTGTAACAGCTCAGTGGTTATGGTGAGATCTTGTTGACCCTAATCTGTGGTACGAACCCATCCCGGTCATCTCGACTGCTTCTGTTTAGGTTTCGGCAACCTGACAGTATCTCAGCTCTGGCAGTTCATTCGCATAAGGCGGCAGCTAGGCACCAAACGGGTGTTACGGAAGGATGAACCGTCTGTTTCTTTCGAGGTACAGATTACTATTGTGCAATTGATTACGTTATCTCAACGCCGATAAAAACCCTAAATCATCCTGCTCTCTTCCGGTATACTCGAAACAGATCTGCGTCTATTTCGATCCCAGAAATCCACTGAGTACACCAAATCATTGATAAAACATCGGAGATGTGGTGTGGGTTGATATTGCCGTTTTTGGTGCCTTTTGGCTGCGGATTATCTGTATTTGGTTTGATATCCACTGTGAGCTTGCCGTCGGCTGACGATGTACTGGACAGGCACCTAATATGACATGCCCGAAGGAAACTGTGAATGGTTTCTGATGTTGGTTCGTCTGCCTCTGCAATGTTCACATTTATAAAGACCATCAATTTAGGATAGTTCACTTGCTAAGCTAGTTGGGCTGGCTGTCAACCATTTACTAAGTAACAGGTGGATTTTCGCTCCGGATGAATGGTACCTAGGTGATACTTTATAAACGGCTTCATCTTCGTAAAGTGGTCAAGGTCGCGTATCATTAGTGCCTTTCACCCAAAAAGGAATATTAGTGTTCAGGATCCAAATATCTCATCTTACCATTGTAGTCAGCCTTCAGTGCTGTAATGATACTGTGGGCTGTAGCCCCGTTCCTAAAAAATGAAACATACCAACAAGTTCAACGAGGAGCACCTCAACGAACAACAGCGAGACTCCGTACTGCCAGTCGGTCTGGAGGTAAAACCGTATTATCTTCTGCGATAGGAATGTGAAGCCGGTGAGGTATTATCGTCAAATGACCAACAAGTTCATAGTTGTGGGAACAACAATGCCTCCTCCTTCTGAGGGAGGACAAGTTAGAAAAGGCCGGCCGTAAGAACCGCATACTCCGATCGCGCAACGGTTGACCATGACCGCCAGCGCATTATTCAGTACGGTCGTAATAGTTTTGGAATCAAAGAGCCTTGTGATGCCCAAAAAACAGCTGCTGCGCCTTGTAAGTCAGGTTTTTGAGTCAAAGTCCCAAGGGGGTACCCCTGTAACGGTGGGTACTGCTGAAGACGTACGCGAGTAGTATGTGTGTTCCCGTAACTTCGCCTTGATCTAATGAAAGGTGGAAATTAGTACGGAATCTGTGGAACTACTTTGCAGTTTTTGCTCGCAATTGTGCGATAGTCAATGAATATCCAGGAGAGTTCAAGAAGACGCATTCAAGAAGAAGTCGGATATTCCGTTTTTAAAAACAACGTGCAAATCAGAGTTTAACTTTCCTGTCCAATAGTCTGTAACTGTCTAGTTGGCGTTTTCCTAATACACAACTCTGCAGCGAAGGGCTTTCCTCCTTACACCCCAGCCAATCCCCCTTCTCCGGCCTCAGCAACCGGGAGGTATCATTCACCCTTGCTGACAGTTCCCTAGATGTCCCTCACCCTAGTCGTCCTGATTCACTTAACTGTCAATTTCACAATCGTTGCTTTGTATCTAAGCTTATGCCAAGTAATGTGAACCAAAACAAACCCTTAGTCAATGCAATATATTTGTTCGACATTGCCGGCTTCAGCGTCCGTACTCTGTGAAATTGGACAAAAAGTAGCTCTTGCTCAAAAATTTGTTCTCTCTGTCGATGTATCCGAAACAGGCATACAAGACCCCAGTGCACCTCGAACCGATCAGAACAAACCCATATTTCTCGTGTTCGACTCTCTGAGTTTCTGGTTATCCTTATACAAGGATTCGTGGTACCTAAGGTGTGAGGGTGTGCACGGCCCAAGGGCTGGACTGGGTTCCGGGCAATAGTCGTCTTTGCGCTGTTTAGATGACTAATTTAATCAATAGTAACGAACATCGACGTGGTAAATGATGTTTGTTCGTTGCGTCAGCATACGCTTCAGTAGGTGATAGAAACACCCAAATCGGCCGATTAAATCCTGATGAGGCCCATCTTGGCGGCCCATTGGGAGTAAGCGCTCAGCGCACGGATAATGAAGAGCGACTTCCTCAGATATAATTTGAACATCATTTATTTCCAGCCAGTACAACTTTCAGCACAAGTGCTCACACCGTGTGAACTGGTGACCACAAACCGCAAACCAGCCGTGGACTCATTTAGACTATGAGGCAATCAGCTGCCGGTGGACAGCTCTCACACAACTTTGTCGTTCATTCTGGAGTTCACAAAGGGACTCCGATCGCGGAATTGCGCGGAGCACGTGTATCTATTCGTTTTCCCTCTGGAACATGTCGGTTAATGCGAGACCATTCAGTTCACCTAAAAAGCGTCTCTGTAGCTCAACAATATCGATTTGAGTTGGCTGAGAAGCTTCTAGAACTCGGCACAATGTTGATTATGGTGACGACTGGGGAAAGACGAAAGAAGCTTCGCAAAGCCTCTGAAACGACCTGGCCGAGTTCCCTCCCACACTCCCCAATGAACGCTGTATCTTGTTAAGATTAAAAGCTCTGATTCAAGGCAGGAAAACTATACCAGCAATAAATGACTGTGAAGGTGCACACAGATCCTTCAAATGCCGAACAACGAACAGCTTAAGGATTTACATGGAGTGCTGGTGGGTCACAAAAGTCCGACAAATTGGAAAAGCTTTTGTAACAGGAAACAACCGCATCCTGTCCCAGCTAACCTTATCTACTGTTCTGCACTCTTCAAAAAAGGTGGCAAGTCCCTCATGGCTATCCTGATATCTCCAAACTATCTGGAAGGCTGGAAGAATCCCGACGAAATGCAGCGCCTCGACAGAGATTTATACATTCCAAAATTGTACCAAAACATCCTATGGGAGCCAAGGAAGCATAAACCTGGAAGCCATATCTTCTAAGGTTTCCTCCTGTATCATCCTATACAGGCTGATCCATCATTTTTGGAGCCAGATTCACAAGAATCAAGGCGGTTTTAGCCCCCTCGCTTTTCGACTGGTTCTGGAACTACGTCGCTCCTTCCAATGACCAACCATGGTGATTTTCTCGATCTCAGATGAGCTTTTGAAGCTGTTGATCGCCAGAAACTGTGACAGTATCTGACAATGAAGGGTGCCCCTTCTAAATTCCTGTCTCTTATAAAGGCTTCATGTGCCTCCTCTCGTGGACGCGAACGCACCTCACTGTTTCAGGAAATGAGTCTTAAAAGATCACCAGCTTCAAATTACCTGTTGGATTATTGTCAGCCTCGCCAATGCACCGATAGTCCGATAGTGGAAACAAAATATGGCTGCTTTTGTTGTTATTGCCGACAATTACTGTGTTTTGAAACGTCATGTATCAGTTGAACCCGATCCTCCCACTCAGTGAACTTTTTGCATATTCTTAGATTTATCACCAAGTGCTGCAGCAGTTTCTACAGAGAAGACATAAGCTAGCTACACCAACAGGTTTACTAAAAAGTCACAAATTACGTGATACCGTTCTACGTTGAGTCAACATGAACAAGGTATCACGGTATAAGGGTATAACCAAACAATCGTCTTTTTCCACGCAAATAAACTAATGTGAAATCACATCATAGTTCTAAAGCTTCTTCATTATCAGAATGAATCGTTTTTTCGGAACTTGACGGAGGAGCTGCGTGACGCCTCGTTTTGTCGTGATGCTTGTACTATACGGATGACAACCCTGTCTAGGATGGTTTACTTGGTGACGGTTCTGTGGTAAAAAACAAAGTGTGCGTCTCTTAAAGATCACACGATTAAGAAACATTCAAGTGAGTTTCAGTTTTCCACTTGAAGGAAACCCTCAACTGTAATATTCGGGACAGTGGTCACACCTTTACATAATTTCCTCGCGCATTCCGCCTGTTAACGTTTCCATAGGTGAACTTTTTAGGCCGATTAACTAGCAAAAGCCTTCAAATGGAGATATAACAATAAGGAACCGATTTTCAACACCGGTGGCTCCTGTACCCACATTATGTCATTTGAACAATCCTCCCGTTTTTATGCCTTTATTTCAGTTGTTTTACACCAACGGATGTAGGCTGTGAAGTCCCAGTTCGTTAGTTTAAGAACTTATCAATAGATTATGTTGTTCAGTTACCGCAGTTTGAAGTCCAGTCATCTGATAAACGAGCTGAGCCTGGTATTTATTCTTAGCCATTGTTTGTTGGAGATACCTGAATTCTGGGATAAATGTTTCTATGATTGAGTGATCTGTCCTTGTTTGTCTGACACTCCAAAGGACGGCATAGAAACCATTAGGACGATACCAACTGTGGTGCGCCAAATTATAAGATGGGAAGGTGAAGTCAAAGGTGGGCCGTTTGAAGTACAGTTGTTTCTTAATTATTCTGGAAACAGCAAGTTTCGGATTGTAAACAAGACATCCAGCCAAAGCCTTTTACGTAAAAAAACACCGCTTAGAATCGGTAATCAACATAAAGAATCTGGTACAAATAGTCAGCCGACCTACCAAAGAGTTCTATATTTGGTTCATCGACAACATGGTAAAGGAAATATGGTTTTGTATATTCAGCTGCTAACTGAATTGGTGTTAACTAACTCCAACTGTCAAATGACTTTCTCGTATGTAATGATCATCACTTTAATTCATGAATGATTACATGCCTCCACTTATGCACATATTGGCGTTGAAGTTGGAAATATGGCTTAAGGAAACTCGGTGACTATACCTGCCTGGTGGATGCCAAGAAGGATAAACTCAGTAGTGGGCTATCGAAGAGTTTTCAGCAACTTTGTACAAGTGATTTTCGACCAAGAAAAAACATTTAATTTCGTTTGCGCTGAGGTAATCAGGTGGTTGCAGTCCACCATGGATAAATAACGCCTGTTGAACACAGTAGCCATAATGAATTCTATTCATACGTGCTGCGCCTACATCACTAGCCGCACTAGATCAGCTTTCAGATTTCCGAAAATATGGATATAATTTTCGGCACCTGTCGTACTCCCGTCTGTGTGCTTCAATAACAGGAACTAGTACGTCTTACATCTTCCAGGTTTTGTGAGGCGAATGAACGAATACGTTGGTGAGAATACCACTCAAAGGAGGCGTGAATGTGTTTTCTGTTACAGCGGTTACTCCAGACGCTAATACACAGAAAGATAGCCAGTCTCCGTCTTTAAGTTTAGCGTTGGGGAATAACAGGGACAGAAGTTGACAATTCAACAGGAATGAGAACAGAATTTCGGTTCAAATCAGCTGGTGGGAAAACCTGCGTCTCCGTATGCCATGTGAACAAAAAGTTTAAAGTAGAAATGAGTCAACAAGCTTCTATGGATTAAAACCAGGATTTAGGGAGAAACCTGCAATGCTCTAGTAAGCTTGTTTTCTTTCCCTTATTGACTGTCTCCCTTTGTCAAAAACGCCAAATTCAGCCCTACTGGGCCTAATTTGCAAATAACAACATACCCGCAAACTAGCGTCAACCTTAAGTCAGCAATTTTCCCGCTGCTCAGTACCGGTTGGAAGCATACTCTTCAAAATCCGCCTTTCCAAATTGATCACCTTCGGTCGTTCAAGTCAACCAGTGCTGTATAAGAGTTTTACAATCTTTGCAAACCAATCGGGGTTATTTCCGAAGGTGTCGGGTTGTCTTGTGCGGGACTAAACAGATACATGAAGATAAATAGGTCGCATGACTCTTCGACCAACAGTTTTCACTGTTTTTAGTAGCTCCACATGGTCACTAACCACATTCGTGTAGGTAGAGAATCAAAGTAACCTTCCGGATTAACCTATGAAACGAACCTTACCAGAGAATTGGGTTCATCCTAGGTCTACTTAGAGCTGCATTGAGTTGATGAGTTTCAAAGGGGAAGACTCGAAATGTTTTGGGTCATAAAGCCAAACATATCCCACATCAGAAACTGAAGTGTTCAAATCCGAGTCTAATGCTTAGGACATATCGGTTCCCCAAGCGGACTGTTTCCAGGTAGCCAAATTTTCTGGGAGCTTTCATCACAATGAATAAGTCGAGAGATCGATTTAATTTCCAAGTATCATTGTTGCCTACTAATACAAAGCAGGCGTTATCACTGACATTACTGCGATTACTGTCAATAATGACATTGCCCATTCCAATCCCTAAATCTGTTAAATATCAAGGTAAGCCTCAAGTGTGATCATTCCATTTAATTGCGTCTGCACCATTCTCCATCTGTGTCCTACCTCCCCAATGGTTTCCCGTTTTTTAGCCTATCCACTGCATTTATATTTGCCTACTTTTGTGGCCTACGGCTGTCCCAAGTGGCACCCGCCGGTCACTCACCATGTAAAATACGGTTCTGTTATCCCTAGTGAACAATTGCTGTCGGAGTGGTCGAATAATGTGCGAACATCCCACATGCATAGATCATTCGTGGAATCTGGCGTCCTGTGCGGTTAAGGAAAGGCTAATAAATGGCCTTCAGCAACCTGTCAAATTTGCTAGTTTTTCCGGCATCGTTTTCTCACTGAGTTCCATAAACTAATGGCGTGATAGGCAGATGATAGTACGTAGAAGGTAGATTTCCCTATCAGACAAATTGAGCCAAGAGTCTAAGTTCTCTCAGTCTTATATTATCCCGATTTACCACAACGCGACGTTTCATACCAGGCTGACAAGCGGGTAAGGTCACTAGGTACCGACTGACCTGCACAGGATCCTACGACCAGTTGCGGAATGAAAGTCGAAACTTTCCATTCCGCCCGGTAGCTTGGTAAAGATAGAAACACAGTTTGTGTTCCCTCTTTATTTTTGCACATCTGTGCTGTAAGTGTACACAAAATCTAATGAACCAATTTATCCTGGCTGCCATTCTTATTGCCGTCCAGAAGACCGACTTATATTTCTAATGTGTTCTTTACCCTTCTCGTAAGCTCGCAAAAAATATGAAAACTTCTCATTGGGTTGAGGCCGGTTGCATATGCTTTAATCGGGAAGTTGGTTTGAAAGAAATGCTTCATACAAATGCTCTATTTACCAATACCCTGAAAAATATAGTGCTCCAAATAAACCGGCGGAATCACGTCCAGGTGATAATTTTAGGATATATCACTGAAACACAGTATCACTATTGGATAACGGTGACAACTACACATGACAGAACGTGTTTTTCCGGAAATTGCCAAACTACAAAGGTTGTTAAATTTCGAGATTTTTTAATAAAGTGTTTTCCTTCCGCAGTCAAACGTTTAGGTAAAAGTCAGCCTTAAGCTAAATTCGACCGCTCCACAGCCATTCTCGCGTAAAGAAGAGAACAACAAAAAGTTAATCATAAACTGTGTTCGAGGTTCTCAATCGTCTGTGTGTGATACTAGTCTGTTGTCGGTACACTTCAAACAACTAGGCTTTGCCTTTTTCCGTGTGCATTTTGAAGGCGTCACCCACATGAAGGAGGAACGTTTCGTGTTGAAAACATGCAGGTTAATTCGATCGATACTGTGCACATCAGCAGAACGGAAACAAGTTGGCCAGGTTGGAATTAACGGGTGATTCAATGAAACAAATGGAAGATAACCACTGGTCGGTTTCATAGGCTGGTATAGTCAGGTTAAACCTAGTCTATTTTATGTGTGCGATAGGTATTCTTATGCAGGCCCAGTGTAAGTAGGTTTCGGATATGAGTAGTTCGCATAAAGCAAACAACGCTAAGTAGGAAGCAATCAATTAATTGATTGGTTGAATAAAATAGTACCCAGTTATTTCAGTTGCCATGCCAAGAGTATCTGAAGTGATAAACTCAGGGGTTTTTGGCAAACTCACTTAGCTGTTTACTGAAAGGGAGATGAGGCTACCCATATAAGTTGCGTTATCCCCTAAAGGATTTTGATGGAAGTAGGGCTGTTTAGAAGCTGTGGATTCATGCATCATAGCGAAAGTACTGTTGACAACACAGAAAATATAATTAATAAGACTGCCTGCATTTATCATCGACTTAGGTGGCCTTTACCAAGGAACAAAAGGACTAGCACTACAATACTTCGATAACGTTTTATTATTCATCATATTTCCTGAAAAAAGCTGTCGCTGTTAGTCAAAACGTCTAACAGACGCTGCCGCAGATTCGACAACACTTCTGCTGTAAAAATATATGTACATGCATGTAATTTCAAATCAAATACAGGTCACAAAGAGTCCACTGTACCCAGAAGGTGGCTTTTCAGCGAAGTTGTATAAAAATTTTATAAAAATCGTTCAGCTGTAGCAGCCTTTCGGTGCCTCGCTGCCATGCCACCAGAAGGAAGCACGAGGGCTGAAATACTGCCAGGTTGCCCAAGACTAGACAGGGGAAGTCGAAAGGCAGAGGTCCGGTCCGAACCACGGACATTCCGGTCAGTAGATTCGCGCTCTAACCACTTGAGCCATCTCGCCCCGGAGTCGTATAAACTCATGTGATTTAGAATCAGATAAAAACTAAGGGGACTCGGCCGTTTTGCCACTTACTTACAACATTCTAGAGTTTAAAACTTCTAAACTCTCATGAGATGTGTACATTTTTTGACGTAAGTGACTTTTGGCGAATGTAAAAGGATTGCAAGATGCATCTTAAACATGAAGCAAAAAGATTACGACGCACAAATTAAGTTTTATGCGCCTCCCGCAATATATCCAATTGCAGTCAATCTAGAGGAGTAATTTTTGAGTACAGTTTTCATCGAAAAAAGAGACAGGTATAAACAAACGACCTTATGAAATTTTCCTCTCTTTGCTTCATAATTAGTAAAGCAATCCCAATTCGGATACAACTCATTCATACATGTACGAATATCTGGCATCCGGATCCCATTTCCGGCCGACAGTGACCAAACGACTAAATGCCTGCACAGTGTTGAGGCATAGACAGTTTGCGCGGTGCTGCGGTGTGAATGTCAGCCTCCTTGGCACAATTAATTAGGCGGGTAGGTTAACAGCCAGAATTTCAATAACTGGTTTGGCGGAGGATTCAGTGAGTGTTGTTGCATAACCTCTTTTACCATGTGAGAAGAAAACAATAAAAGTCAGACAGAAAATTAAGAAGTGGCAGTAAATAAGCTAGTATTCAGTGGCGAACTAAAAATGAAGTTGGAGTGAAATGTGGGTGCCACATATGCATCATAAGCAAGAATGCTGTAGCGAACAATGCTATATAGAAAACAATGCTACTTTCCTTCTTAACACTACCACAACCGATCAATGCGCGCTGGATATATATATATATATATATATATATATATATATATATATATATGTGTGTGGCTGGTAAGAGGAGTTTGGACAAAATTATGAAAATTAATCAGTTGGCAAAATCGTTAGTTAAGGGTACATGACGCTATGCATTTTAACCACCAAGTGATACAGTTGGCTTTTTTATGACAACGCCCAGGTAAACTGGTCACAAATAGTTTATTTGTCACGGGAAAAATGATTGAAGTCTTAATAGACTCGCTACGTTCAATTATTCTCTAAGAAAGTGGTTAATGATTTTAGGCTCCAAGCTGGTGCTTGTCATGATAGTCGAGTTTCACCCATGCAGTAATGCTGGGAGCTGTGCTGACTGGGAATTCGTTCCATAAGGGTTTAACATGTCAAAAAGTCTAACAAAGATCAACCAAGTTAGAGAGCAGCAACTCCGCGTGATACGAGTGATCCTAGTACCAAGTAGCATTGGGGATAAAGTGCAACTAATCGCTGGGACAAGTGTGTAGAGACAGCAAAGTTTTTTCCTCAGAGGAACAGAATAACGATATTTGTGGAAATGGCAATTCTGCTTCCACCATTAGGAAGGGTGAGTTAGAATAATTTGACCCTAAAATCCTCTACGACGCGATTATGTAGGCAGTAAGGTGTTGCCTCCGGGCGACCACCGTGTTCGTGTTCACGGAAGCAGCGATGCTGTCTTCCACACCTGAAAGACAGGTTAGAAAGCTCCGCCATAGAAAGTGCATACTCCAATCGCTAAAAGGTTGACTGTGACCGCCGACGCTTTATTCATTACGGTCAAAAAGTGCTCAAAACCAAAAACTCTGTTGCTGCTCTAAAGGAACTTGTTGCATGTAGTCGCATAAGAGGAATGTCAGTTATGCTTGCTCTCCTTACTACCGGGATAGGCATGCATCCTGCAGTTAAGTGAATCAGATTTGAGTCACTTGTTGCCGTCAGAATTCCCTACAAAAACCCTAGCACCTGTTGTTACGCGCTTCCGACTTTTTAGTTAGATATTGTGGTTTGGACCCCTGAATTGAAGGATCCAGGCGGGGTGCCTCAGGAAACCGCGCTCTTCGACCTGGGCAACCGGAAGGTAGCATCTGTCCACATAGCCTGGAAGGAGTTGCTAGTCTTCCAGTCTCAAAGCCTATTACTCACGCCCACACAACCTCGTCTGTTTGCAACTTTATAAATCCGGCGTTTTTTCCAAGCCCTCAACCCATAGAAATGAAACCTAAACATGCAACAAGGAATCCATTCAACGTAGCAGCACATATTGTCCGTGCTTTTTGTTTTAGAGGTGGACAGACCTCCCTTGCTTGCTCCCATTTTTCTCTAACGAGATGTGTGTGAAAAGTCTCAAAAACATGCAGACAAGGCCCTAAACGACTATTTAGACACGGGCCAAGACAGTTCAGCGTAGTTACGGTTTACTATCCGAGTGGCTCTTGTACCAGAATTGGTTCCCCGAGGTCTCACTGGTGTGGCTATTGCGTTGAGTTAAAGTGCTAAAGACAAAATGCTTGACTGAATTCTTGTGAACAGCCGAATTTGTGCAGTCGGATTGACCAGGTCTGTCAAAATCCGCGACCAACAACCAAAACCCAAAAGCTGTTCATTTTCTCTGCATATGCCCCAGAACTTTGCAGCGGTGACAGTGTCAAGGAAGCTATTAAGAGGGAGATTTTGAAATTCCTGTGGATGGCTAATTGCACATCTGCTGCTATTCTGGCTGGTGATCTGAAAATCCAGTTGGGAAGAACAGACAAGCATGAAGGCGCTGTCAGCGAAAGATTTGGTGAATGTGCTCCCAGAACCGACAGCTGCGACCGCTTCCTACAGCTATGTGCTGTTTCCCATCTGTCTGTCGCAATCACGAACATTCAGTAGCGTTGCGTTACCTGGCGCTCTCCAAACAGTAACCAATCGAGTTCTCAGATTGTCCACGTAGGTGACAACCGTGTGTTCAGGACTCTTGTTCACATCATCTGGTTCATGCCCGTGTTGCAGCTCGTTTTAAGGCAGCTAAAAACACCCACCGCCATGGTACTTTCTGCTTACAAGATTCGTTCATCGAGGAAGTCTGCTATCAGTAACCGTCTAGATGACTTTTGAAGGCGAAATAAGTTGGCAAATTAAACGAAGACTGGTCCAAAATCAGAAAGGCTGCGATTTTGGCGTTTGATCGTGTGTGTCCGGGGATAGGACCGCAGCCCAATTCAAGTTAGATACTATGGCGGTCCAAGAACCTGCTCAAAGCAAGGGGGATGCTCCCACTGGGGCGACGATTCATCGGAACCTAACGGCGCAGTTTCAAGATTGAATGGGGACGTAGTGCCCAATAAAAGTTCAACTCATTAGCACCGCCAGGTAAAGAAAGCCGCTGGTCAACTATTACAGAGAAAGACGGCCCAAAATTTTATTCCAAGTCCCGAAGCCTCTTTTTATGGGCAGAAAGCTTCGAACAACAATCCTTCTAGCTTAAATTGTCCAGAGCACCGTTTGACACAGCAGCAGCTTCACAATGGGACATGAAATGTTTGGTTCCAACAGAAGGCGAAACCGAAGACAAAATCAAGCATTCGAGGCAGCATAGGCAAAGATCTTGTCGTGTTTAAAAGTGGAGGTTAAAAACCCGTTCACGGGTTGGCGAAATTCATGCACAGCACTTAAACGACAAATGACGTAGTTCCTCTCTTCAAGAAAAGGTGTTAGATTTGAGTAGGAGAATCATCGAATATCCGTTTAGTTGCTGCTAATTTGCCCATTGATATCATTTTAAGCGGGTTCATTAGCACTTGTGAGCGAAAGATTCGTGAAAAGCAAGCCGTTTTCCGCCCGGCTGGCCACAGCCTTACCTTGCGATAAATTCTCCAGCACTTCCGGAGGTACAGAAGACCAGTGACATTCTCCCCCTCATTCCTCTACTCCCTCGATCGCGCCTCTTTTCGACGGTGTTTTACCTTTGTCACATCCGTCTAAGACTTATTATCTAACACTCGTGGGTATGTGAAAGTCCATGGAGAATATTCTCCTAAGTTCGTCACCAAAAGTGGCTAACCTCAAGGCCGCTCTTAATCACATTTCTTCTTCAAATTCATGTCCACATTGATCATCGACAAAACGCTCTGTATGGAGCTTCTTTCTGAGAAAGATATTAAAGACTTGAAGTATGTGGATGATATTATACTACTTGTTTCAGATCTTATCCAGATACCAAACACACCAAATAATCTAAATAACCTTGCCATGTTTTTTGGTACGCGCTTTATACTTTCGAAGCGAAAGGTGTTATCGAAAGGCTGGGCAAGTAGACCAACAAAGCCGGTCATGGAAAGAGAACCACTAGGGATAGTGGACACGTTTACCAGTCTGGGTATCTGTACGTCGGATGGCAGCACTGCCGACGAAGTGAACGCTAGAATCGCCAAAGCACCTTCTGTTTTTCATCAGATTAGACACTTCTGTAGTCCCCTTGACAATACCCCCTCGGCAAAAGGTATGGTCTATAACGCGGTAGTGCATCCAGCTGCAAACCATGATTGTTTTGCGTTTGCCATTGGTACCTTTGAAAAGCTGCATGCATGCCATGAAAGCAGCCAACTAGCAATGCTGGAGTGAGACGAATGGCTTTTGGCAACATACCAACAGCTTGTTCAATCAACAGACTTATCCGGCTGCATCAACAATACCAGCTCGGTCATGTGTTTGTATTCTAGGTGATCGGAGTTCCCTGACTACTAAGGCAGGTTTTGACTGGAGGATGTCGCAAGGTGTACAACGCAAGATCGTGAGACGTGGCATGAAAAACATAACCAAGTGTTTTGACTGCTCTGATGCATATCGTATGCGGGTTTGAGGCAACAAAGACCGGCCACATCAATGGTTGGAGTTACTCACCGCCATTGGAGTGTCACGTAAACAGTGACGGTGTTGTATTCTTGTTCTTGATCATAAGCTCACCGCCATTCTTTTTACTTTTACCATCATCCTCGTTTAACTTCCCTATCATGCGCCACCTAAGATCATAAAATTCGGCGACCCGAACAACTGTAAAAAAACACGGTTTATGATTTTGTAACTGAACTAACTTTCTTCCACCCCCAGTTAGATCACCTCCCCGCGGTCTCTTGGTTCTCTCAGTCTTGTAGAGCCCTATTGAAAAGAACAACAAGCTGACATGTTGTGTTTTTAGTGTTCTCTCAAAGTCTAAAGAGCAACAGAATGGCAGCGAACACGTGAAAATGGCAATAGTTGGTGACCGCAAAAGGGCAGAGTAAAAACAAGTTACCTTAAACCCGGAAACGGAAGATTTAGGAGATTTCTTGACAGAGATGAAAGCAACAATTCCCCTTGCTAAGGCGCTAATAGAACGTCATACTGATCTAGCTGATCTATGCAAAACTTGAAAGGCCGAACAAGTACGACAGAGTGCCTTGATCCTTAGAACGCAAACATAAAACAAATTTCTGAGCAGTTCTTATAAATCAAAGAGTATTGGCCAAACATAACTGCGTTCATACAAGTTGATTCTGTCAAACTGACGTCAAAGAGATAACTTGGGAAGTATGAAAGTGGGTCCGTGAACACAGAGAGCTAATCTCCACTGGAACTGAAAGCAACTATCTAAATTCTTGTAGTTAATGCACGTTATTGTCCGAGAAGAGTCACTTGTGAGCTAGATGCATTCAAGAATTAGAAGTGGAATTTCAGGATTATTTGTGTATCAAACAATGAAACCTTATGAATGACTTCATAAAAAGCAGTGCACGGTACCGGTCTCAACACAGGCAGTGCACTGGTATGACCCAAAGTGCGACTGGGCTGGATATAGCCTCCTAGTCGTCGGACAACCGATCTCAATATCAAGCACTTTCTAAATCAGCCAACATTACATAGGCTGTTTTCCAGATTTTATCCGACTCAAGGCTGTCCCAGACATTGGAAGCGGACCGATGACCATGTCGGAACATCTTCTATTGAAACCGTTAGACTCAAAAGATTGAAATAAACGGACCGGTGGTAAGAATAATGTGTTTATGCTTTCCCCGGTTGATGAGAACAGCCCATCTCTTGCCAAGTTGCGCAAACACCAACCAGATGCGTTAATCTGGGAGTGCTTGTTACGTAAGAGTAAGACTTTTGACACATCTACACAGATTTCAGAATAAACAGAGATAAGCAGAGTCCAGAAATGCAATCGCAATGAGTTATCAATGGTGGAATTCTAGGGATAAATAAAAGAAATCTGTGGACAAAAGTTGTGCTGTTTGCAATGCGTCCAAGCTATTCGGACTGGCCGAAGTCTCAGTAATTATAAAGACCCACTGGAAACTTGGAAGGCATAGTTCATAACAAGACTTGGCAGCCAACCCAAAAAAAGCTTTAGATTAGCATGCAAATGTTTCCCATCTTTATCCAAAGATACACTTTTCCATCCTCTTTATGGAGGCTGAAATTTGGACGGCAGTAACTGCAATGCAAAACAAAAATGTTGCTGAAGATGACGTAGCGCCTGCAAAACAACTTGACCTAATTAGCTAGAAATATCTCCCGGGACCTTATTGACATCATAAACATGCAAGTGTTTAGTGGAGACGAAAGCCTGAGGAAAACGGGCGATTCGTCATTTCTGCAATGCGGACAAATTTGGTGTATGCATTTCGTTAAACGGATGGAAGCTGACATCCTAAGAAATGTCTCGAGAGAACAATGTGGTCTTTAAGACAGAATTAGCACGGTTGACCTTATTTTGTTCAGCAAGTCAGCTGCGAGTAGAATACCGTGAACGAGACCAAAAGTTACGCGGCTCTTCTTTTGACGTTATGAGAACTTCCGGATTTGAAAGCACCATTAAGTTTCGCCAAAGTTCTACCGTCAGCTGTGAATGCTATCAAAGAGTTCTACTCCGGTATGTACCTCTGTAAGTCTACAGAATACTAATTAGGGAAGGCGAATAGAGGAAGATTTTGTCTTGGCTCTAACTCTGTTCAGACCAAGGTCGTGGTTCACTGAGCTACTACCCTGTCTTTGTCACCATAAGGAAGTGAAACACGGACACGGTCGTGACAGCCCATTGGAATTCTCGGCAGCTTTTACTCACAATTTTCTCGAGACTCGCTGAATTCAGTGGTCAAATCACACCTGGGAAAATGAAGTTCTTAAACGGACTAACAAAAACGGAATTGATACTCGAGCAAAATGGCCGGGTAAGCCACACAGAAGGATTATCAAGAACCGCATTCCGAAAGAAACAATCAGGTGTTATTTATAAATCAGGGCTAAAACTGAACGAAGGCCAAAATTTTGTTAAAATGACAATCTACCGGACGGCCGTAAAAAAACATCATCTACACCAGCTTTATGAACTTTAATAAACAGCACGCCCAAATGGTCCAACATGAACCCAGCATGCAAGGCAGCCTGACTACAGTGAGCGTGACCGCAGGAACGTGAACCTCTTCATCTTACGGGTACACACGCCTAAGTAGACTCGATCTCACAGGTTACCAGTGGGCCCACAATGAACCAACAAAGAAGCAAAGATCAGTCATCTAAGGCAATTTTACCCAGTTCTAACCAATGCCCGTTTTACTCTGCCATCATACTCAGTGGTGATAATACAATTCGCAATTCAACTGTTGGTTTGCTGTCAGGTTATTCGTTTCCATATAAACAGCACAGTATTATGTATCCTGACACAGCTGCGGCAGTTTACTTACTACACGTGAGGTATTTTGCCAAACAAATATCCAAGCTTAAAGTTGACGAGTACCGGTGCCCACTGTTTAGTTATCATGCTTAAGGCGACAAAGGGACTTATGTGGTTTGTTCCACCAAACCCGTTTCCTCGAGTTTATATCAGCATCGGATTCCAGCACATTGCACCAGAGTCAGCTCCGTGCAACTCGCAACTATTGTATGTTTTCGTCCAACAGAGCAACGTCTGTCAATTAGTAGGTCCGTTTTGGATGCCAGTTCGGCTATCAAAACATGTCATCAACATCGATTACTTACCGCTCACTTACTGAATTACACCGAACCTGGTTGTTATCCGCAGAGTTAGCTAAGATAGTAGTTCAGTGAAGTATGATTCCACTAGACTGATAGCGACTTTATAGCTCAATGGAGAACGGTTATTACGGTGTTCACCGTAATACATTCAGAATAATTAATATCAATCCATACTTAAACGCTAGTCACACCAGTGATGAGGTACTTCAGTGACAACCAAAGACTGACTGTCTGAATCAATAATCAGTATCCATTTAGATTCCTTTCCAGATGAGTATATTTGTTCTTACTTTTGGTGCTTGCCTACCGAAGGTCCCTTTATAAATTTATCGTGAAAAAAAGGAAAATATTAGAAAAATAAATATTTGTGATAAACGGCAAGAAACCCGTGACCCCAGCATTGCGTTATGTAACCAGCTCCATTAGTAAAACAAAAGATTGTTAACTTTCCAGCAGTGTGTTAAAGCAATGCAGCGAATCCAGGGGGTAGTCTAACCATCGGCGGATAAGGTAGAAAACATTTTTCACTGCTGGTAGGTGCCCAAAGTCGCTTACCTACAGCCGAACATCGCAGTGGTTTTTCGCAATTAAAACCAATTGATTGATACCGACTCCCGTAACGTGTTTTAACTGAACTGAACCAATGAAAGTATCTGAATTTCATCTCATATACTATCGGAAACTTATCTGACATAGTCAAACGAAGTATAATTGGGTCGCCAAGCACACACACGTAGTCATATATGTGGTGTTTTGTACCTTTCTTTTGCTTTCATTATAACGTTATGTATTTCATCAATTTCATAAACGTTTTTTGGTTGAATACGCAAAACCACAAAAACACGCATTTGTACAAATTACATACAATACAGGCGTGGTCGCATTCTCCGATTTTCTCTTCTCATTTCACTCGCGCTTACAGCGGTCATTCGCGAGCTTCATGTGCTAACTCTGGTATCAAAACATTTCAGACTGTCTTCGGAGTTTATTGTACATGAGAGCTTCCCGGAAAGAAGACCCCTGGACATCCACGATCGGATTATTATTTATTCACTGACCTGGGCCAACGACGAACTATTTCAAAAAGAACAATTCTTGGTGAGTCTGTTCCATTCGACCCTTTTTATTATTGTGTACTCAATTCAGAGTGATTATATTTTTTTCTTCGCCACACACTCTTCCTAAAGTAGTTTTTGGGTACCCAGACCACTACGTATATGACTCCAGTGTAGGATATGATCACGGGAACGTACTGCAACAGTCGTCTACCAAATAAACTAAAATCTCTCCATCTGGTTCCAGCTGTAGTTCCAAATTCCAAGAAACTGTTGATCTGTGTCAGCTCGGTCCAAATTTGACACCAAGTCTATTTTACTAAGTTATCACCTTATAACGCATAATGGAACATATGGAGACTGCCCTTTCTTGATTGCGACAATTAGCAGCTTGAATGTTTTACTGCAAGTACACAAGACCGTACACCAACTCACTTGATTTGGGGATACAGTCTTGACGTACAATTATGCGATCAGCCTCCAGAAGTGAAGTTAGATGTGTTGGTAACCCAGATGCGTCTGGATCATAAGGAAAGCGAAACACTCATCCATACCCATTCAGTAGTCAAATCCCAAATTAGCTCCCGTTTTTTGGCTGCTCTCAACCGTACTATTGCGAATTTGCGTGGGCGATAACTGAAAGTGGAAAGGAAATTATTTCTGTACATGACCTTCAACCTCAGCCTTAGATGGGTACGTTTCAGATCAGAGTCAGACTCACGGGCAGTGAGCTCAGGTACGTTCAAAATAGATGGACAGTTTCGCCTTCTGGTGCATTCGATTCCAAGTAAACATCAGACCTTTGAAGGAAGTAGCGATAAACATTTGCTTGATGTTTCTGCTTGGTGGAATTCACTTTCGAAGCTTATAGATCAGCTTTTGTCATTCAAATTTCTTTTTTCTATGTTGAGACTTATATATCAGTTTGAAACGTATGTTTTGTTTTGACAAACATTAGGATATACACAAAATTTGGCGCGACTGCAAGCTGGGTTGCTTCTGCTGCTTTATGTGACTTCGGGGATTAATAAACAAGAGACTGCCAAGCTGACGCATTTAGTCCATAATTTTCAGGCTCCATGTAATCAAACTCTTTTTCAGGGTTAGTATCAGTGGGCAAACCCTAGACCAGGTGCAGGTTCTGTTCTACACCCGTTTTCAGGTAACTCTTCAGCCAAGCCCAGCAGATGTTTACGTGGGTGAGCGGACGAAAGGTCTCAGATTCATGTTTTTGCTAGCCGTTCCGTACGCAGGCTTAAGCAGGCTGGCTGGAAATTTAGTAATACCTCTCTCTGCCACCTCAGTTAGTCGATTAATCAAACTTGCATTCAGTGAATCATCTGGTTACAAGCGAGACTGCCAGTCAGTTAGTCAGTCACCAGTGCAGACATCCAGAAAGAGGGCGCCGATTTGGCCAAATCTTTTCGAAGCATAGAATGCGTACAGCAATTCCAACCGCAGATGCCACGGGTCTCTAGGGCAGACGTTTTGGATTGTCCGAGGAAGTCATAAAAAGTGTTTAGAGGATGTTGAGTTCGTCATCAAAGAAAATGAAAAAGGGATATAGGGTATCTCTCCCTTGGTGGTTGTGAATAAAAATGGTTGAGTTTATTGTGAACATACATGATTCATGGATTGATATACATGATGGGGTTTTTTGCTCAAGATTCCCGCATCGAGTATGTTTTTGTCGTTCAGCGGCTTCCGTTCACCATGAAGGCGCAAGCAAACGTAGAGGGAAGCAATGCTCCTTAAGTTCTCAGTACGTGGAAGTAAGCTAGCCAGCGCGATAACTCATATTGAGAAGCCTCTACACCAATTTTGAAATGGGTACGTAAAGCGGCGCGAGGAAGGTTAAGAGGAAGGTAGATCCACACACCTACTACGCGAAACGAGAAAAATTATCGCCTAATAAGTTGTCCGCTCTCCGCTTCGATATCTTCCTACCATGTCTCCGCCGTATGTTAGTTGGGTCGGCGGTGAAAAATCTATCGGTCAAACCCTGTTCGAACAGGGTAGAAGTAAGTATTGGGTCTCCCCTGGGGCAAAAGTACTCCGGGTGAAAGAGGTCAAGCACCGAGAGGCGCGTTTCACAATCAACGGATTCAAGGCCGGCAGCTCGTTGAACAAGCTCCATTAGGGTTACATCCCCCTTGCTTCCTGAGTAGATAACTTGGTTGGCATATTCAAGAAGCTGTCTGAAGTAAGCCTCATAGAGTATCCGGGACTCCATGCAAGTAATACGGTGCGCCGATTGGTCCGCAGCACAATGAATGCCTTTCGAGCCGATTTTTCATGGTGCACTGAGATGGACATACTTGAAGAGGGCCAGATACCTAAATCACTTTAGCATCTATCCTCGTGGTGTCTTCTGGACCATTCTCACCGTGCACGACAAAGGCGACAGCTGAGCTTCCCCCGAATGACATATGGATGCACCTTTCTTAATTCAGAGGAAGGTGCTATCCCATGGACCATTGGTTTGCAGCGTCTGCGTCCATGTGGAGGGTGCTGTCGTTTCAAGTCGCTCGCTCCTGGTCTGAACCAGTATGTGCATTTTAGGGAAACCAGAATTCAAACACCCAACCCTGTCATCGGTAATTAATGGGAAAGTGGTCATCTTGATCCCAAGGGCGTCCATCGCAAGTGTGTGCGGTGGCACTCATCGCGTCTAATGATAATAATAATAATGCTCGTTCACAACTAGTGGGTTGCATACCGCTAAGTAGGAACCTTGTTGCAGTCAAAAATTGACACAACGACAAAGGCGGTCAAATAAAACGGGTATGACGCCAAAGAAGCGGGGACGTGGTTAAATTGGCACCTTCCAGTTATTGCGGTCTAAAGATGGCGGGTGTAGGGGAATATCGTGGCGGTGTAACGTGGACTGCATGGGGTAGTACGGCAAAAAGTTGTGACCGAAGAAAAACTTGGCAGTGGGGTGGTAGATGTAACCTTGCTGGTACATGGTAAAAATAAAACTTGCCGGTTCTGGACTCCGAGTGACAACAGCAAGAATGCCCTTTGGCATTTCAGGCAATAGCTTAAGCCACAGTCATCGAATTCAGAATAAGTGACCAAAGTTAAGCAGATGGGGGAACTGGTGCTTCTAACCCGGAAATATAGAACAAGTTGAGCGTATGCATGAATTGTTTCTGATTGGTGTTACTCTGGTGGACAAAGCGCCTAGGCAAAGTGAATCAGAGCAGGCCCCAAGGCCGAACATGGGGGCTGCGGTGTCGTTTTCTTGTCCACAGATGGATTCATATGTAGCGTTTCGTGTCAGCGAACGAATTCGTGATATTTAGGGATAGCGGAAGACTTGTGAAGTATAGACCGAGGCCTTTCGTGGGTCCACTGAGAGTGCTGCATTGGTGGTGAGCCGTTCAGGCATAGAAATGAGGCAACCAATGCTAGACCGAAAATTCGGGGGAAAATAGTAAACGGTGGTTATGAGAATGCTTCAGGGAAAACGAATATGTTACATCCTGGATTTAAGAATGGTTAAAATTGATAAATATCTTTGAGTGAGATAGTATTATATCTAAAATCGAGGGGGGAGTGAGGAGAGTGAGAGAGCCTGGTGAGTGAGACGCGTAGGTTGGTGCTCTCATACAGGAAGCCAGGGAGCTCGCTCTACTGAAATGGTGAACCACCAGACCCATAGCCAATTTTGTTGTCCTCCATGGTGCTGGGTTGGAAGGACAAATCAATGGAACGTGAAAGTGTCGGGCTCATCACCATTGGTATCTTCCACCTGCCTTTGAAGTTGGTTATGCAAACGGTTGATTAGCCTCCAGACAGCAGGTTAATGTAGGCGCGTGATGTACGGAAAAGCGCTAGGGCATAGGGGTGCAGCGGAAACCACTGCAAATTGCTGCTATTGCGGTTCATTGGAACTCTCAGGAAGTGGACGATGGATTTGGAGAGAAGAACAAGTTACAATTAGGCGGCGACGAACGTTCATGCACGGGGTAGGGAAACGGATAGGTACGTTATACTACATGCAACGCAATAAGACAGCACGGCTAATTCTGCGTCCTAACTAGGTGATGGTTTAATGGTTGTGGGACAACCGATGGGAGGAAGTGTGAGGTAGGCAATCACACTATAATGATAATAATAATAATAATAATAAGTTTATTTCCCAACTTGCAGGGAACATGCCAATAACGACATGGTCTGATTGTTACAATCTGAACGCGGCGAACAATAAAACAACGGGGAGGAAAGTACAACCGACGAGACACGCTTATTACGTGAAGAGTCAGCGTAGTTGTGAGAACCAAAGAACTAGAACAATGGAGCATGAGGCACGACCAGTTCAATAATGAAACCAGTTGATTTGAACTGAAACTGAAGAATGGTTGCTGGCCGTTAGTGGCCCTGGGGGATTTGGTAAACGCCCAGGCACCCTAAAAGCAAAACGGGGATGAAGGTGGAAGAATTCAAAGAGGAGACAAATGGCAAGTGTCGTCTCAAAAATGTGGTTTAATTTGAAACTTAGCAGACTCACTGGTGCCGCTCTTGTAGGGAAGTCAGGTGTAAAGGATATTTTTGATGGGTAGATGGTGGTAGTGCATATGGCTGAACGGACACCGTTTATGAAATCTCGGAACCTGTAAAAAGGGCAAACTGAAATTGCAGCGGACAACTAGGTCGGTTAAATCTGAACGAAAGGTTCAGTGGGTTGGAACGTACTTGTCTCAGAGGTGGTTGTGGCCGGATGAAACATTTGTTCATAGTTGCATCTAAAGGCCCGAGTAAGCGAGAGTTGAAGGTAGAGCGTAGGAAGAAAATAGTTGCTGGATTGCCATCAGACTGGGTATGGCAGTGCCGTGCCATCATTGCGCTGACATACTTTGGTTTCTCGACAGCCCCCCACAGGAAGTCAAGGTCGCGGCAATCGGACAGAGGATGAGCATTCTGTGGCCGCCGTATCTGGATCGACACAGGTGCAGACAGGCCGATGTATAGTCACGGGTAACTTCGATTCGGTTGGAGGACGGTGCTGGTGTGAACCGGGGACCAGCCAGATTGAATGAACGACGGCCATACGAGGGGTTGCAGTAGCTACTGCTGAAATTAGCAGCTTAGAAAAAGGGAGAATGAGAAAGTAATGGGATGAGAGCAATAGCATTTGGTGAGTGCCAGGAGGCATCAGATAAAACAGTGTCCAATAGAAAAAATGATCCAAAGCAGATGACGGCACGAAAGCAGGATGCACTCTGAGCATGGCAACCACAACCTATGACAGGGAGCAGTATCCCTGTAGTGCGGCCCTACAATGGGGTTGCGTGGCTTGACTTAGTTCGTCCCAGTTGACTTGCAGGTGTGCAGTTGGTGTTGTCTTGAGAAGTATACTAACACCAGGACAGGCCTAAGCCAGCAGCAAGGGCTTTCAGAAACGGCTCTAATTTTGAACTTTGTATCCTTTATATAAAATTCAGGCTACTAACCCAGGTACTGGGCGAATCTGATGCTTCTAGAGGAATGGTGAGAATCTGTATGCACCTGCTGCAACGCATTATGTCGTGTCCTGTCAGACGTGCCCAACGAATTCATGAGTTTATAAAACTCATGCACACTACCGGATCCGAAACTTGACAAACCATAAAGCAGTTGTATTCTTCAGTCATGCATCAAAAGCTCCAGCTGCCGGATATTTTTTCCAGTCTTGGGAAGATTCAGGCCAGCAATACAACTCATTCAGGTGTGACAGCAACTCATCCGGCGAAATAGAGTTCATTGCAGTATGGCGCATAGAAATAGGGTTAAGAAAGCACCGGAATGAGCTGCGGAATATGAGGAGTTTACCTGATCTGCAACAACAGTGCGATGGTAGGAGGAGGAACGGAGAACATGAAACTAATGGCGCTTTTATTCTACCTTGCAAAGAAGCTATGCAGTTTATTCAGTAACAACTAGGGCTGCGACAGCACCACAGGTGTGAAGTTGTCCATGAAGCGCGCAAAACTGATGCTCTATGCTGCTTCGAGGCTATTTAGAGAGACTAGTTTAAATGCCAGAGTATAAACTGGAAAAATAGATGAAAAAGGTCTGCAAAAGCACTGGGGCTTAGTAAAAACTCACTGGTTGTCCGGAATATTCAACAAAGACGTGAATTTAGATAGGGCCTCTCCCCTGATACGATGACATTTTAGTGCAACATATGGTGCAGGGGTGCGAGACTTTGAGTAAACCATCCAAGCTGCGAGGGATTAGGGCCGTAAATTGAGCTGCAGGAGCGCCAAGCCAATCTCCAGATAATTTACGCATCTTTTAGTGAAGGAGTGCCTAAAGCCTTCATTTGATAACCCGCAACTTCGACTATAAATAAAGAGAATGCTGGAAGAAGTGCCATGGTCGGTCGCACGTGTTGCCTAAAAATTGCTATCTTTGCCTCTATGATGTGAAGGAGCACAATATTATATGCGATATTATATTATTATATTATGTTGGGACAAACTGTCAGTGCACTCGAGTGAATGGAAAAGATAAAAACAAGCTCACCTGGGGACATGATCTCCGATTTCAGTGAAATAAATGACAGTCTCGTCAATGAGCTTGATGTGGCATCAGTCAAAAGGGGTTTCAACCGGGTAGTGAGAGAAATCAAATAAATTTGAATCTGATGACAGATGGTGTTATCAGTATTGTGATGGATAGCTTAGGCAACTTTATTTCGGCCACAACGAGGAAGGGTTTATCAAGTGATGCAACCAAAAGGTGTTTTTGACATAAAGGAAAAAGAGAACTGGGCTTAGCACGCTCCCTCAAGTAACTCCAATTCTGATCAGTGGGGTGAATGGCTACTTGTAATTGTTAGATATAACTTTGGTTGCAGTTTTTGTAGGCGTGACAAGTTTTGATTTAACGCGTTATCATAAGTTCTGGGATAGTTAAATCAAAATCAACACCAACAACTTCTCGACGGTCAACTGTTAGTGTGACGCAAACGATGACAAAGCCAATAAAGTTGGGGGAAACCTAAAATGTGATGTCTAAAGCACCAATGCCTGGTTCCGACAAAACTGATGGTAGCCCTACTATTTGGTAATAAGAGAGAAGCAAACGAGTCGATATAATCCGGGCAACTGATCAGTTCACTGGGTCTCTATGGGAGGCATTTGCGGTTGCAAATAAAAGTTAGGAATCTGCAAAAGAATAATCAGCCAGTCGAGGGCGTATTGACAACCACATTTATCAGTGAGGCCCCAATCAGCAGCTGAAGTGTCGACAGTCAGTCCATCAGGGAGACATGAGGTGGTGCTGAAAACGGGTTCAAAAGGGCGCAGCTTAAGTCTTCATCAACAGAAGAATAAGCAAGCTGCGTTACGAATAACGCATCCCAGAGGAGGCGAACAGCGACGCCTTAAGTTCTTAATGGAAACTTTCCACCATGCTGTTGGCAGCCGAATAGTACCCGGTGGTAATGAAGTGATCCGGTTTACATATCGGGCACATTATTCGTGTATCCACCGTCAGCCAGTAATCAGCTGCCGTAAGGCAACGTAAGGGCGATATATAGCCAGAGGGAGACGCAATAATAACAATGTCAATACTCCGCTGGTTTGTGGCATACCTTCAGTCATGATTTTGATGATATTATCAGAATAGAAGCACGACTGACGGGATTTGTGGGTACTAAGGATTGCGCGAAAACGGAGCGGTCACACAGGTAGTGCGTATAATCCGACGTGGACTCGGTCATGCCTAAACTGGAACGATCAAAATGCGGTGGACGTCGCTAGTTTTTCATCCTTTAATGAATGTACCAAGCTTAGGCAAGATCGGACCGTTACAAATTGAAGATGTCGTGCAACAGCGCGGCAGGGGGAGGCAAAACTAAATCATCCTGTCTGGCACGTGAAAAGAAAAATGCAACTTGAAAAAATGAGGAACCAGTACAACAGATCTGGCAGAGCAGCAGGGCTGCAGTGATCCGGCTGGTTGTACTGAACCAAAAACTAAAACCATTGCTAAAGCTACGTGGCTTTGGACAGTTGAGTTCAGGGCCAGGGCCACAAAAAGCGTAACTGGCGATGATGAAGTGGAGGAATTCGCAATACACGCGACACGGTGGCTTGAATATCAGAATCACGGGATACGTTGTACTGTATAGGCTCATTGGCGATGCTGCTGAAGCGGAGTCGGGTGTAAAAATTCCATGGAGGAGCGAGTTAGCGCTAACGCACAGGACAGGACGTGAACTGTAAGCAAAAGGATTCGTTTTGTGGGGAGCACAAACTGAAGGTACACCGGGATGGTTACGTCCGAACGAATGGTTCAGCTGATTAGGACAAACTCGTCGCAGCACCGGCGTTGGCCAGGCAATGAATTTGGTCACCGTTGTGAACGAAAGACGAGTGAGCGAGACGGCACTGTCAAGAGTTAGCACAGAATAGTTGCGGGTTTGTCATCAGACTGGATATGGCAGTGCCGTGCCATCATTGCACTGACATGCTTCCGTTTCCAAATGGTCCGGCAGCGGTTGTCATGTGTGGGATGATCGGACTGGGAATGTGCAGCATGATTTTAGTTTGGTCAGGGAGATCCATAGAGGCGGAACAAACCCGATGTAGGGTCATGGGTAGTGGCTAAAGAGCCTTTTAGATGTAAAGCACAGAGAAGTGGATTGTGCCCCTAACAATGAGGGCGTTCGTAGCTTAGGAAGACGAGGGAATTAGATGAAAACATTAAGACTTAGTGAGTTTGAGTATGTATCTGATAGAATGGAGTCCATTGAGAAAATAATAATAATAACTTAGAGTTTATCACACTTAGTGGTGAGAAGCGGTGGTAAATTAAAACGGGATAGGGGTGGATTTATGCCAGGAAATCTGGCAACCAAGGACTGGCTAAGCTTGTTGGTATTATGCTATTAAGTACAACAGGCATAGAGGGAACCAGTATAATTATGCAGAGAGGTGATGGGATATGGGACAGCAAACACATAAGTATTGACGGGGATAGAACTGTCAAGATGATGGACTAGTTTACCTAAAATTCGCTGAGTTGAACAGTACCATAATTTGTGAAGGAATATGAAAGTAAGAGAGAGAGCCACTAGTCCTCGGAGCACTGCTATCAGCTGCAAACAACATGTGGTGCATGGAGAAAAAACTCATAGGCGCTAATAGTAGAGGATTAGGAATTTTATTATATTATTTATTTATTTTTGACTGTGACCACACCTGGGAGCAGTAGAGGAGGGTTTTGTGTTATGTTTGGTTGGCGAAATCTGTTTTGGTGCGGTGCAGCCACAACTAAGATGGAAGTGCCACAGATATGCACGTTGATGTAAGCCATGTGGGTTGAAGTGTATTATTCACGGATTTACGGATTGATGCACAGGATCGGGACTTCTGCCCAGGTTTCCCGGGTTGGTTTTGTTCTTGTCGCTCAGCGGCTGTCGTACACCTGAAAGGTTCCGAGTATTGTATAGCATTGCCAGATGACAGCCGGGGCAAGTCCAACCAAGCAGCTACAGACAAAAAACAACAGTGCTATTTTACGGGTTTTCCGAATTAACAGCCAGGCTCAGAACCACCGGCGATGGGCGGTGCACTCGTGCTACTGGGTGGACGGCGGGTACACGACGTTACAGGACGTCCATCTCTGCAGGGAACACCCTACCACCACACGAGGTTCCATCCCCCGTGCATACCACCAGATCCGCAAGATAGAAAGCCAACAAACAATCACGACTGCGGCTTATGCACTAATAAAGTACTCCAGCTAACGTACATTTTCCGGCCCGGGGAAAGTCGGGCAGTAAAACGGCTCAGTCAGTCCGAACAAGCAAACGGCAAATGGTCGCTGGAAAAGGCAGGCCGCGGTGGAGGCACAAAAAATGGCAGCTTCCATTGGTGCACTTGGAATAGAATGGGGATGCCCAGGGCGTGTGCACTATGGTTAAATGGCGACGAAGCGTTAGTGTGAGCTACGTCGAACAGATGCGCACCGTGACTTTATGTGTTTCATGGTTTGTGGAGCCACACAAAAATTTCATCCAGTGCGTATCATCATACAGACTGTTTTAATGGGCGTGTGATGCGCTCCAGGAATAAAAATCCCTGAGATAAGTTAGGTTTGTGTTGGTTGGGGCTAGGCAATAGTAAGCAACAGTCATCAAACAGAGCTGACAGTGATCCAGGACAGGGATCTGGTTGGAACGAGGCATAAGTTGTTTGAGGGAAAAAGAGAGACTAGTAACATGGCGCACTCAGATCAAGCAGGCATTCGACAGACCACCGTTGCCAAAAGCAAATCAGGGAGATCTCAGGATGTAATAACAGTATACTTTTGTGTTTTCGTATATTAACCTTATCGACGGTAAACTCAAAAGCTCATTGGACCCGATTCATAGAAAAGATTGAGGGTTGTTTGGCATCAAGTAGGGTGGTAGCAGTTTAACAAGTAAGGACGTTATCTAGAGACTGCGAAAAAGTATGATGGTGCGTGCTATTTTGGAGCTGCTCGAGACGGTTCGAGAGGCGGAAGTAATTAAACTAGGAAGAACTGTTGGGATACGTGCTGGAGGGCGCACCAAGAGGTTGCCGGAGTTACGGCATTCGCAACGAGGACGTGAATTTACGTTTGGCTTATCCTCTGCTATAAAGGCATTTTGGTGCAACAGATGAAGAAGATGTAGAATTAGGTTAAACCGTCTGAGCCATAGTGGTTCAAGGCCTAAGATTACTCGGCAAAAGCGGTAGGAGAGACGGCTGGACTGCGGGAACAGCCCTTTGGTGAATGCGCGCAGGACGCTTTCAGGTGCTAGTCTGCAACTTTGGATATAAGGGGAAGAGATAGATACCGAAGAGGAGCCTGCTCCATTGTTTGGAACATAGACAATGAGAAGCGTCTTTTTAAAAGACGTGGGATAAATTCAGAGCTGTGGTAACACAAGGAAGGAGGGAATAAAACTCAAGAAGAAAGTCAGATCCGTAATCCCTTCGCAAGATCAGGCGATGCAGAATGCCCCGGTTCAAATCGGTGCGCCCCAGCAATACAGTATACAGTATACACCCCAAGTGACAAACAGTGAAGAAAATACGTCATTCTCCGAGGTGAATTTGGTAAATTTCTAGCCCGAGCTCACAATAATGAGCTCAGTGATCGTAAAACGAACTTATCCTGTAAGAGGTGTATGGTCCAGGCCCCCCACACTTTTCGCTCGCCGGTTATATTCATCCTCCGGAATTGGCCTCTCGACTCGACACTCAGCTCGAGTAAGGTCGGTACCTTCAACCAGACCCTCTGTCGGCACTTTCTTGAGCTTTTTTCCCAAAGGAGTAACCTGCTGGCTTTCTTGAATCAAGCTTCATTACCTTTCCTCTTTGAATCCCATTCCAGTGTCCATATCTACTTATTCATGATTTATCCTGCATTTCTGGACTCGCACAGACTGTAACCAGTTCACAGTCAGAATACACAATAAATGAAGAATCACGCGGATGCATCATCAAACCTGTTTTATGTGCGCCGTGCACACACTCAGTCCGCATTCTAAAACCCACCTAGTTCTGTAAAACAGGACTAGATAACTTTGGCCTTCCGCCTGCGTGCTCGATAGTTTCCTACGTCCTAATCTTCTATGGAGCCTTCATCCAAGCCGAAGCACCATATTTGGAAGTGGTGCTCAATGACAGACGACTTGCTTTTAGTTTTCTCTCACGTAAGTTGCAATGCATAGGCTACGCGCCTCATCACTAGTGTCACAGTAACCACCAAAACCCGGATAGGTTTTTTTACAGCTAACCATCTTCGTGGGTATTTTTGTGATTTCATACTTCCCTAGATGGTGTCAGTCCCACTGTACCCATTACCAGTAACTATTAGAAGCAGCAGTTTTCCTTCCTTAGGACCTGCAAGCGATCTTGACTGCTTTTCAATCCGCTTCTGAGAGCTTCTGGAACACGTACATTTGCATATAACAAACCCGTTGAACCCGTATTGCACTCTTGCCAAAACCCTGAAGAAAACTAAACAACGTACCACAAGCGGTGAAGAGTTCGAAGTTATATAACCCACGCGAAGTCGAAATTGATATAAGATTCAACCAAATGAAAATAAAGTTATTATTATGCGTCTCTCTGCTATGTAAATTATTGTATGGATAAGTGCGGCAAAAGTGACGAATGACAACTTCTTTCCACGACAGACAATAAAGGTGCAGTGGTTAACCCCACACCCAAGTCACAACTCCTGAGCTGGACTGGGTCAGACGTGCGGAGACAAGCGGCGAAGCCTACCGGCAGATCAACCGCATGCGTTGACCACGATATCGGGGAATGCTGAGAGAACCCTAAAACCACTGAGAATGTGAAGCTGCTAATCTCCAGCTTCACTCCGTCGAAAGTGACCTCTTCGATTGTGGGCTCAGTCGTCACCCAGGATCCCGACAGCCAAAGCCACAAACCTCACCACAACGAAGCGCAACATCTCTCGTTCACCCAGTTGGCCACGCTGATCGCGGGAGTCCACACAAACACGAAAGAAAGGCGACTGCAGCCAAACAAGTCACATAAGATACGCCAAATCAGAGAACTACTGGCTGGCTTCATGGTGCAATCCTCTGCTGAAACGAGCCTCATGGGAGCGCCACCAGCGCTCAGGGCCTCACAGAGACACCTTTCCGATCAAACCGCGCAACAATGTCCAAGAAACCAAACAGACTGCGAGTGTGCTCCAAATCCTAAAACAACAGCAAATCTGGTCGTCCATAGGACGGTATTAAATAAGCCACAAGTAGCAGCTGTTGAAATTTTCGCCCATGGAGGAAAAAACGTCGTCCCTCAAAGATAGAAGGCCCGCGCAAATCGGGCTATCATGGGGCGAAAAAAACTGCAAATGAAAAGCAGCCATTGAAACCACCAAGAAAGGAAGCAGACCAGTATGCCGCAGAGGCCCCTTTGAAGCCTTGGACTCAAGCCCGACGCACAGCTATTAAGTCTGCTATCCGCTCTAGCTACACACTTCTCGGCTCCTCACCTTAGGATGCAGCAGAGACAGTGTTCAAATGATTGTCCACTAACTGTCCCAGCCTTTTCAGCAAACTTTGCGATATTAAACAGTCGGTTTATCTTGAACAGCCGTCCATAATCGCACTCACTGAGACCTGGCTCACACTAGATGTCTCTGACGCGGAGATCTCGATAGACGGCTACTCTGTTTTCTAGTTGACTCAAAGCCAGGGAGGGCTGGTGGGGTTGCTTTGTACCTACATGCGGCCCTGCCCATCCCAATTGTCCTCCCCGATACCACCCCTGCACCTTTTTGGGATGCAATGTGGATTCAAATCCCACTGCGTGGGTCCGACTCTCTCCTTCTCGATGTGGTCTACCGTTGCCCCTCGATTCCTCCGGAAGATGACCAATTCCTCATACGAACCCTTGAGCAACTCTCCTCCAGCTACCACTTCACTCATCTCTTGCTGGCAGGCGGCTTCAATGCTCCAAAAGCCTCCTGGGTGGAGCTCCAGCACGTCGGATCAAGTGGGCTATTTGCAGCGGCGCTGACCAAAGTCGTTTGACAGAGCGCTTGGACTCAACATGTCGAAGCACCCATCGGATACTGCGCAGGCCAACAACCATCCCTCTTGGATTTTGGTCATCACCAACGAAAGGCACTTCGTTGATCAGGTGATAAGTAACGTTCCACTGGGATAT
>SJOL01009124.1:617458-680726 GCA_004794785.1 Opisthorchis felineus
GTACCAGACAGGAATCCTCTTGCTATGCCCTCCCTCGTATTGTTTTTACCCGCCACTTTCAAATCTTAATGATCGTACCTTGTCTCATCTGATATGTTACCCATAAGAAAGAAAGAGCCCCTGTAATTTTGGTTCCCATGCCGCCTCAGGCGTGTCCAAGTCTACTTCGGATAATGCCCACTCTTTATGTTGCCGTCCCTATTCCACGGAATTCCCAGCACCCACAAACCCCACCAGTCATGCTCTTATTCTGACTGTAAATTTATGATCATGCCTGAAGGTATGCCACCCACTAGTTGGGAATAAACATCATCATCATCATCATTGCGTGTCACATTCTCCTGGCCAGTCCCCAATACCTTGAGAATCCCAACTGACCCTCCCAAAGTGTCCATGTACGGGGTTGTCCACAAACCCAAGCATGGCGCCGCGATGTGGGGACGGTGAATGCCATACCCAGTCAGATGGCTTGCCCGTAGTTCCCCCGGTCTCTACTATTTCATGGCAGAATATGTTACGTGCGCCCACAAGTCCATCTCAAACCGTTGAATTTGTGCCAGAACCCTACAGCACTGGTCACCTTATTGTATTGTCTGCTGTTTCTGACAATGAATCCACTAATTCTTCTCATGGATTATCAAGCAGTCAGTATACTGTTTAAATAAAACTTCGCCATGCAGCAGATACGGCCAATGCTGACCATCATAAAGGGAAAAACTTACTAGCTGTGACGAATTCCTTGGCATGGTCTGGTGGCAAGCCCACTGTAACGGTTGAAAACGTTTCCTATACAGGTCCCGAATGGCCGTTTCATTTCGGGTTTGCGTGAACGAAGGGGGGGTAATTATTTTTCATGTAATCGTCAGAATATTTCCAAACCCGATACAGAAGAAAGCACGTGAACAAACCAACTTTTCCACAAAATCTCTCACAGGTTTCGTGATGACACCATACTAAGGCACTGGCAACCAGTGAAATATGGATCCCGCGCCCATAGTTGACCATGAGTGCGTTTGAACAACTTCCAAGAAGGGGTAGAATGAATCGCATCAAGGTCTAAATCTTTATGTTAAATTTTCCTTCGTTCAAACCACGGTTTCAGAGCAATCTGGGGTGTGTCTAAGGATCGGCTTCTGAGGGCTCCTTGGCTGCACAATGCTCTTAGCTGCAAAATCTCTTCGATTGGAATAAAAAGTTTCACGCCAAAATGTTACATTTTGCAGCGTATGTGTTCAAACCAAAAACCATCCTTATCTACGTTCATATTTTTGCAGCTCACGCAGTTTCATTGTCCACTGCAGCAATCACACCTCTGGCGGAAAAATTCTGGTGGAATACTTTCCTAGCATCAATGGGACCCCGGGATGCTTAGACGGGGCTCAAAAGTTTGGACTGGCGTTCTGAAATCATTTGCCTGCCTGAATTAGTCCATTAGGAACACGTCGTGGCTTTCGAAAATTCAATTCCGTTGTACGAATACTGAGGGCCGAAGGTTTATGGGAAGGTCTGGTTGCGTTTATATTTTTTATCTGTCGTTGAAAGCATGGAGGTAAGTAGGATCATGTATAAACGGAAAAGTTGGAAAAAGAGATGCAGGTTAGCCACTCAGTATTCACACAATGGAATTGATTTCTCGAAAGCTACGACATCTTTAGGGTGGCCACTTCATAGTGTAGAATGCCTATGCATAACGTACTTGTACATGTATTGTGCAATTTAACTACATTGGTGGTTAGTTTAAGTGGGCGAATCAGAAAGGTCAATAAAACACCACCGCTTGTGCATACGTTGCCTAATGTAATATGAAATCGCGAATTGCGGAAAAAGGTGACTCACTTACAATAGACAGAACTTTCAGATGGTTTTACAGCTGAAATTATTCCCTCAACCTTCTGGAATCTACATGGCCCTTGTGGATGCAAAATATGCGGAGGTGCCATTCCTGTTCATTACTGGCGAAAAGTCGTGCAATTTTGTTGTTAAATAGCAGTGGTCCATCATAGGTCGCGAAGTATGCCAAGAACACCAAGACGTTGATGAATTAGCCACATGGAACCTACGTCGATCATAGCGGACAGCTGCACGAACCTAGCTGACGCACAAGACTAACATGCGGCTAGGTTACCACAGTGCCCAATCAGCTGGCCGGAGTGCGCATGCCCATCTCTACTTGGGAAAAGGCCCAAAATGGGCGACATAACAAGTTGAGTTGTGTTGGTCGTTTTGACGCGCACATATGTCCTGCAGGGAGGCGCATGAGCTTCTTCGTGCCAATTGGTCACTAAGGTCCTGAAGTGAGAGGAAGGTATAAGTTAGGTTATTAAAATATCAGCACAATGCAGGCGGCTGACAAACTGGGAGGAATACTTACACTAAAACGGGAGCACTTTAGCAGCTATAATGCCGTAATGCTGTTCACACAACGCCACCTTCAGCGGCTCTTTATCATGCCTGCTTACTGTATCCCTCAAGAAGTACGGGACTTGCACGAAATGCATGAGGTCACATTAACAGACCAACTGCTTAGAGTTGATGGGTCACATGAAATCATCTTAGTCTCTTTCATCCAGCTGGAGCTGTACAGCGTTAGTCGTAGTAGTCAGATATTTACTCACGGCTGTAGAGTAGTTCCTCCTTGGACCCGAAAACAGGGACACCCACAGACTTCCGGGACACACTGTGCTGGGATTCTGTGCTTCGGTCCAGGTCAACATCAAAATACGCCCTATTTGCGGACCGGGTAGCAAGCACGCCTTTGCGTTTTCTGGACGAGCCGGGGGCTAAGAACAAAAAGTAAATTATTCTTCTGTGGACTCACCTTTGGGACAAGCCTGAAGCGCATCACCGCACAGCGGTTAAGGTTCACCATCACAACAGTTGGCGCGATATGGTACGCGATCCGTTGCACACCAGCAGTCACTGGTAGTAGTCGGCCGGTCACAAAGCACACAAAAGCTCACGTCTGTGTCCCTAGACGGCTATTTGGGTTGAGGTGCGGTATCCTCAACCATCGACGGCTGGCCATCAGTTGCAGAATTTGAGCCTTGATGCAGCAGGGTTTGCCCCTGAATAATCACCTGCTTAAGGATGGCTGTGGCCCTTCCGGGTTCCAGCCACCGAAGCTTATCCACCACTCAGTTTAGGTATTTGTGAAGGCCGTCCAAAGCTGCCGCCTTGGTTTGGGAACAAGCGCAAGGGATATACCCTTTTCCGTTAGGTTGTAATCCGACAGCCACCGTTGCTGGACTGAGAAGCAAGCTAAGAAGAAATCTGTGGAGAATATTTCTTACTGCTTGGAACCGACAAGTGTATGCAAGGGAGCCACATCGACTGGTAGAAGGGGCATTTGCATTCTCCAGCGCAGGTGTTAACCGTCTGTGAGCATCCGGGTGTTTGCATCACAAATTGTAAGTTAGCTAACTTAGGTAGACCTCACCTTGTTTGTTCCAGCAGCATCATGATGCGGCCTTGGCGGTCGCGGCCCCAATTTCCTCAAAACGAGAGAACATGCATATGTAGTCATTCGACAGACCACGTTCAGAACGTAGCTGTTATCCTCCAGGATTTGCCGTCGACCGCAATGGTACGACGTATGTATCTCGAAATCTCGCATGAGCCACTCGTAGTGCCGGGACATCTTCTGTATGGCGCGCTCCAGTGTGTCGGAGTGGTGCGCCCGGTCTTTAAAGCGGCCGTCCGCATTCTTCAGACGGTTGTTGGTCACATTACCAAAGTGAACTCTTCCGGATTGTGCGTGTACGGCCCATTTTCGGGTTATGTACAACCAGCGGGCCGTTAGATGAGAGACAAATCTTGGGTCCTTGCGGCGCAGAAGCTGCAGATCTTGCAGGAACCTGTGTGCTTGCATTACAATAAACAAGAAACCTACTGTACGGCGTTGTCCAGGCGAGCCATGCAGTGGGACATGTGCCGGCTGTTCGCAGAGGGTTTCTATTACCATAAATAAATGGATATTATATGATACATACGTGCCTCCTGATAGCTTTTCTGATATGAAAGTGGCACGGCACTACGTCGCAGCCGAACACGACACTTGCAGCCCGCATTTGCGCCGCCAACTTGTCCATAACGAAAGCCTTAACTGGATACTGCTTCCCCAAGATTTCCCTGAATAAGTCTAACAGTTTACGCGTGGGAGGAAACTATTTACACTCCACGAACGCATATATAACCGGACGTCCGGTACCCGTGTCGTCCGTTATCAGGAAGGTGTACAACTTGTATTTACAGGTCGAATACAAGGCGCTTTAAAAAACTTACTCAAAACGGTTTGTCGCGTGCGTTCCGTTTACATTTACTGCATCTGGAAAGCGTCAGAACAACGCAATCTGCTGCCAGCGGGAGAGACATATGTGGCTATAGTGCCCTTCCTCTGACTGCCACAAAAGCACGCTTCCGGTCTCCCGAAGTTTTGCCAGGGCTGAAGGTATATCATCTGCCACAATAAAACCCAACTATGTGGCACCTACTCAGCAGAGCCAGCCGATGCTTCCGGCGGTAGTTGTATATATTCTGAGTGGTAAGGTTGTTGACGAATTCATCGGCCAAGCACGGCTGCACGTCACACGACGGCGTTCTATATTTCAGAATGGCCCTGCAGGTTCCCAACTCGTCTTCGGCTAGCTGTCGATTATTCGGAAGCCGATCGTACAAAAACTTTTGCAACTTATGGTTGTGTTCAAGAAATTAATAGGTGATCGCTAGGTGGTTTCTTTGCCTCCGTAGACAAAACCACACTGGACAGCCGGTGCTTCGCGTACTGTTTTTTTTATTACAAAACAGGCTAAGCTTACTAGCTCCTTCGGATTCCCCGACTTTCCGTTGGTCTTGGAGGTCGTCTGCTGAATTTGTAGTGCACCCGTTCGTAACGCAAAACAGAGATGGTGCTTCGATACTGGATGAACGCACAACTACCACATAGTTATCCTTCATGTATCGATTTAAGGTCTTCTCAAATGCCGTGAAGGATGAAAGGGATACTGCCCCAAATTTCTTAACAAACGCGTGTGATGCCACTTCCGAAGCCATACCACAGAAAGTTCAAAGTCGAATATGCGCCAAAAATTTCGAAAGGAGATTAATTAAAACAAATCGCGAAAAGTGACGCCAGATGTAGATGGTTTTTAGTCCGAGCACATATGCAACAAAATGGAACATTCGAGCGTAAAAAGTTTTATAGCAATCACAAAGGTTTTTCAGAAAAGTGCATCGTGCTTCCAAGGCGCGGCCGCAACTTAGATGCACTATAAACCTATTGGTTGGTAACCTTTGAAGGCCGTCGGGTCGAAATAACCAATCACTGGGGGCTAATTCGCACTATCATTAAGCGTCGTTCCGGCCGGAAAATGAAGACCATCCCTCCGGATAGAATTGCCAAATATGAGGGGCTATTTGACCAGTTAAATCCAGTGGACGGAAGGCTCGATGGTATAAAATGCAAGCCAGTAAGTTGTTCTAGTTGGGATACCCGGGTTGTTAATGTCATGCGGTTGAAACCTTGGAATGGATTATATCCTAACCTGTAATATGCGGTGTCTGCTAGTTTGACTGATTTATATGTAAGTGTTGGTGCCGTACAACCTTCTTTACTGGGCTTCGGCTCATGATCTTTATTTCTCTTCTATTCAAAAATTGTTGTGAACCCCTTCCTTCGGAGAATCACCGGACCCTGGTGCTTCTATAGCATGCATACTGCATACCATACGTGTACGCTGTGCTCAGATGGCTTGACATATTTCATGCCCCCATCTCATCCATCTGCTCAGTCCCCTGTACCTATACAGCTACGCCGATGCCCGTGTGTGGACGAACCACCAGCTACCGTAAAAACCTGCAAGTCCTCGTCCAGGCTGCCTGGCAGTATTCTCTACGTGTAGGTAATGTCAAATCTGTGCCTGCTGTTCGTGAAGAACAACAATCTGCCTAGCTCCCAAGATACGGAACATCTCCCAACTGTATGGCATACATCGTCCCACAGCGCTTGACTTGCTTCAGCCGGAAACTTCCCTGTTTTGTGAGGGCGCAAACCGCCAGTTTTCCGTATTCTAAATTTGTTCTAACGTGTGCCAAAAGAGTGGTGTGAAGAGTACCTGCACTATCGATAGAGCATTGAACGACCCACATCCATTGACTTCGAAGCCTTATTCTTCGAATCTAACTTTGTTTTGAGGCCAGGAGTAACTAGAACCCCAGGTCATTCCTCTGTAAAGAATATGCCCTCTCAATTGATGGGAGTCCACCGGAAATGGGTGACCGACCGGCAGACTGAACGTCCAGGCTATTGTAAGGCGTCACATGCGGCCAAAAATACATATCACGGGGTCCCAAGAGCCACGTGTACCAGGTAACAGTAGGGGCTGTACTGTTGTGTGATTATGAAACATGGCCTCTGCGGGTAGATGATTTAAACTGTCTTCAGTTTTTTTACCACCAACGTCTCAAAAGTGCTGCTGGTGTCAGATGGCGTCAGTGACTTTGTGACTAGGTTACTAGAAAACGGGTACATGCTTGTGCAACAGTCTCATCAGTCGCGAAAAACATCCAGTACCCTCAACTGCTGCTGCTCGGTCATGGTCTGCACACACCAAAACATCATCTACCGAAGTAGGTGTTGTTATCCGAATAGTGCAAACTTTGAGGTGGGTAACGCGTGGGTTGGCAAAAGGTCGTGAAATAGATTACGGTGAGTTTAGGTGTTGGTGGAGTGGTCCGCCTTCCGTGACGCCCTCTGCACTTGGCTGAAGGCGTTTCAAGAAATGGTAGCTTATCAGTGTCAGTAGCATTCACCTTGTCACTTTCCAGATTGACTGAGCGTTTGGAAGTGTGTGCACTTCGGTGCTTGTGGTAGGATAGCACCATATCCCCCACCCATCCACTTCGAGGCTTTAGATATAATTAAGTATACTTTATGGTTGTACGGCGGTGAAGCATCAATGTCAACACTGGTATCACTGTCTCTCTGATGATGGTAATACCGTCTCCCCGGATGGTGGTCTCGGCAGAAGACAAAACAATGTCTGCTGGCACTGACAGGTCTGGTTACGTCACGCAGCCAATCACGACCGTGCACCAGACCTACTGCCCTCAATGCGTTTTTCCTTAACTCCGTACTATGCTGGACAAACGAAATTATTCAGCTTCAGTGAACGGATAAGGCAACTGTTTCCAACGCGTGGTATTCATTCACTTGCTCTCCTTATACTTAATAAACGGGTGTGTGACATTTGGAGCTAGTGTACATTGTTTGTAGCTTAAAAACAAACCGGGTGCCAGGTGCCATCTGACGTGCAGAAAATTAGATGTTACAAATAATCCATGTGCACTGATATTCTTGAGCGTCGTCCGAACTTAGTCTTCGTTTAAATCTTCGACTTTGATGATAGAGCTAAGCACAAGACCCATTTGATGTTTGGAATCTGCAACTGGTTGGCGAATAAGCACAATCGATGAACATCTCTTTGTCCATTCGCCCTGTATAATTATGCCACTGTGCACAAAGTTGGCTGGTAACTGGTATCCAGCTCGGTGTAGTGACTTAAAGCAATTCCGACACCAGCTGAATTCCAAAGCTGAAGCTGCTGGGAATCACATGCCCCACCGAACGAACCTGGTGCTAATCCGTTATACTCCGGTTCAGTAACGTTACTTCAGTGGAACGCATATCGTCATATCGCAGCGCCACCCGCTCGTCGCCACCGCGACGTGAGGTCCTTCCTAGGCAGCGATGGTCATACCTTTAGTAGTCAAATATCCTACAATCAGGAAGGATGTATCGAGCAAACCGGTGTGGTATAAACTCTGGATTTTGATGGAAGGCTGGTATCCGCCGACGCCACAGGCGTCGAGGGGAGAGTCAAGCTGCATTTCTTCTTGTTCGAGGAATCATGGACAAAATCTACACTGGAGTTGGTTTCCGAACATAACCACGCTTTCAGACGTCCCACATTAGTCTTTTTTTAATCTGAAAGCCACTTTTGACTCTGTAGATCGTCAGAACATTTGGCGGTCTCTCTCTGTTTCAGATCCTTCCTAGGTGCATATCAATCTAAATTACTTAACCATTACTGCCCCACAAATGCAAAGTGTAAAGTCCTGCCACAGGACTGGGTGGAATCAAAACCAAACCTCATGCATACAGACCAGCCAATCCACTCGATAGGTAAACTCGTTTACCTGAGCAGTTGTGGATTAGCTTGAGACGATATTACTTCTCTAGTCGTGATGGTCAGAGCAGAGTTTGTCAACTAATGGCGCTGGCTCGACCTAAAGCTGTTTGCTTGGTCGGGCTGAAATGCCGCAATGATGTCGCATGCTACACTGGATGGAACTCCTTTCTACAGTGTGCAACCATGCCAGGAAGGGCAAAGGGGATCAGTCAGACCAAGAACAGCGAGACCCCGTACCTCGAGTATTCGTCTTGCGAGACGGTCTGAGGAGTAAACTCGCAATGTTGTTTGCTGTTGAAGTGTGAAGGCAGTAAGGTGTTTCCTCCAGGAGACGAGCATGCCCATATTCGTGGAAGCATAGATGCTTAATTCCTCTGAGGAAAGACGGGGTAGGAAAGGTTGGCCCTAAAAACCGCACACCCCGACCGCCCAGCGGCTGACCGTAATCGCCGGCTCATTATTCAATACGGTTGAGATTCTTTTAAAACCAGAGATTCTGGTTCTACCCAAAAGGTACCTGTTGTGTGCAACCGCATTAGGAGTGAGACGGTAATGCCTTACTCCCTTCCTCGTCGGGTTAGGCCAGCACCCTGCGGCCGACCAGGCCAAACTACGGGGTTGTCGGCTACGGACAGAGTCCCTAAATAAAACGCTGCTGCCTCGCGGGTCAGACTTTTAAATCAGAGGCTAGGGGCAGGGTCCCCGAAAAAACCCTACCTTCCACCTTCTTGTGAGTTAAACTTTTGAGTCAAAGGCTCAAGGTGGAGTACCGTAGCCAAGCTCTCTTTCTCGGTCTGGGAATCCGAGAAGTATCATTTGCTCGCACAGTTCTTTGTCCAACGATGTCCCTCTCCAATCCCTTCCCACCATACAATTAAAGGTTGCTGGGTCACTCGGTCAAGAAAAGACGGGACCTCACCGTGGTGTGATGCTTTGTGCGCCTCCGTGACTCATTGAGCCATAATGGGTAGTGTCCGTGCGACGTACAGAGTCTCATACCAGGTTGGTCAATGGTTAGAGGTCTGACCAACGCGGTCTCCTGGCCCTCCAGGTTGGGGGTTAGAATATGTGGCGACTTGTTCTATAAAAAAGGTAGCGCGTTTGTATTTTCCGCTAATGACCGCTGCATTGCGGTCAGGCTTTTGAGCCAAAGGCTTTGGTCGAGGACCCTAATCGTTCTCCTGTCCAGGTGTGCGCGCCCTGGTAGTATCTCAGCCCACGTACAACCATGACATTCACAACTAACAATACTCTCTTGCCACATCGGCCGTCGCGTGGTGTCACCAGCCGGGTCGCCTTACTTGCTGCATACAACAGAGCGGGTAAGCGAAAACATGCTACTGCTGACGCCTCCCTTGTTACACTTTCACGTTTTCCCTCCTCCACCCTACCTCACCCAAATTTGAATACTCTCTGCAGGTCCCAGCACTAGGACTGACGGTTTTGCTTGCCCTGCATCACACTCAGCTACAGTTTCTTTACGTCCGAATTCATTAACTGCTCTAAACACTTCGAAGTCTATTTTTAAACGCCGAAAGCCTATCCAGTAGTTAGAGAGCGGATTTACTGACCGGAAGATCCGTGGTTCGAACTCGACCTCTGCCTCTCGACTTCCCCTGTCTAGGCTTGGGCAACCTGGCAGTACCCCAGCCCTCGTTCTTCCTTCGGGTGGCATGGCAGCTAGACACCGAAAGTGTGCCACAGCTGAACGATTATTATCATTATTATTATTATCCACTTAGCCACCTTTAATGTTGGCACTGAAGCAAGCGGGACAACAGGTGGCTCTTGCTCGTACGCTGGATTCCCTCTGCATTTATGTATGCTGTCTGTCAGAAACAAAGATACAGGACGCAAGTAGTGTGATTGAACTGGCTGTCCCGTCGCTCTCTTCCAGCTTCCGGCTGCACACTGGTGATGCAGAAGTGGCTGCAACTGGATATACTGAGGTGGGTATTTTATTGAGCGATCGAGCGGAAGCATCTCTACTTGATTGGATACCCGCTGGTAGTCGCCTCTGCGCGATTCGTTTGGCAACGTCTGTGAGAGAATCTATAGCAAGTGAGGTCTATCCTTCAGCTGTAACACCCTTTCGGTGCCTAGCTGCCATGCCATCCCGAAGGAAGCACGAGGGCTGAGATACCGCCAGGTTGCCCAAGCCTAGACAGGAGAAGTCGAGATGCAGAGGATGGGAGGTACGGACCTGCCGGTCAGTAAATTCGCGCTCTAACCACTGAGTCATTGCACCCAGTTTATTTTACCTGCTTATACCCCAACGGACTAGCTTTGAATCTGCAGGTGGAACCAATGTGCCTATGGTACACGGTTTATATCTGATTGATATATGTGCTGTTTTAAAACGGGCTGGCGACGTGAACGCCCAGGTAGGTAGACTAAGCACTGATGAGGCCTAACTGGTTGGTCGTCTTGGACTCACAGACAACGGAGATCGCCTGCTTCAGATGTGTGCCGATCACAGACTGTTACTTTGCAGTACGCCTGCCGGATGGTCCGATGTCGAATACAAATGGCCACTGGGAAAAGATATCCAAAGCGCTATTCAGAGCCGGGACTTCTGTTTGCGGTACAACCCAGCCAACCTCCTCCAAACATTGGGTCTCCGATAGGACCGTGTCTTTTTTGGAGGCCCGTTGACAGATTCCTTCTAGCCGCAACCACAACTCCACCCGACGCATCATCCAACTCCAAGCAAAACTGATGCCCTTGCGGACCGAGAAGTTTGGTGGACCCGAATGGCCGAAGAGGTGGGAGTTACAAAAAATGTTGGAGACGTCCGCAAATTGTTCCACTGAATTCGTTCGACTGATCCTCGAAGGCCTCTTGTCAGCGAGATTGTCAGGGACCAAAATGGCTCCCTGATATCCACCAAAGCAGGACGTTTGGATCCCTGGACACAGTAATTTGAACAACAATTCAGCTGGCCACCTCCTACCTCCAATCCGAAATCCTGGCCTTCAACAGAAAGGTGGACTGTAAATATGGAGCTACCTTCAACCTCAGAAATGTCTGAGTGTATATCTCTACTCAAGCGTCATCTTGCTGCTGGTCCCAACGACCTTCCACCCGCTGTTTTCAAGGATGGCAGTGGGTTTTTCAGCCAGTGCCTTTCTAGCCCATTCGGGTCTATCTGGGAGAAAGAGACTGTCCAAGACAACTGGTGTGAGTCGATAATAGTGCCCGTTTTTAAAAAGGGTACTCGCAATGAATGGTGTGTTAGTTTCACTCCTGTTGTGACAAGGCTTCTGGCATCATTGATTGTTCGTCGTTTTATGGTGGCACGCGAAACCTTGACTCGTGAGAATCTAGCGGGATTTCGGCTGGGTAGAGGCTGCGTTGACCACATCTTCACACTCCGTCAGATTTTAGAGCAACCCCACATGCACACACTACCAACAGTCTTGGTGTTCCTTGACTTCAAGGGTGCGTTCGATTCTGTCGGTCGATCGGCGCTGTTAACTACACTTGCTCGACAGAGTATGACCCAGAAGTTTGTGAACATAATCCGATCCCTATATGTACTTCTGGGGTTTGAAAGTATATCTTGAGCCCTCGAAAAGCTTCCCTACAAAAAGTGGTGTCCGACAAGGATGTCCGTCCCTGTTCAACTTCATTGTTGACTAAATAGTGAGGCGAACGCTGGAGGGTCTTCAAAATCCCGGTGTTCAAGTTGTTGCTGATGAGGGCCTCGTTGATCTGGAGTACGCAGACGACGTCACCCTCATCTTCTGAAGACCAAGGCGAAGCAAAAGGCCTGTTGAACAAACTGACCACTGTCATACCATCTTTCAGCATGCGTCTAGCACCTTAAAAGTGTAGAGTCATGCTTCAGATCGTACAGTCTCTGATCATACCCCCTACAATTCAAGGAGAACCACTGGAGGTTGCGGGGAATTTTACATACCTCGGTAGTTGCGTTAGCTCTGACGGAAATGTGTCGGAAGTCAGTGCAAGAATCCCAAAAGCTCGAATCACGTTTGCTAATTGGCGTCACCTGTGGCGTCAAAAATTCATATCACTGGGTTTTAAGGGTCGCATGTACCAAGCTACAGTAAGGGTTGTGTTGCGAGACGTGGCCTCTCTGGACAGATGATGTGATGATACTTCAGAAGGGTTGCTGGTTTTGAATGGCGTCAACGGGTTAGTAACATGTTGATCATAAGACGGGTATTTCGTTGTGCAGCAGATACTGCATTCGCGGAAAACATCCAGCACCATAAGCTGCGATGGCTCTGTCATGTTCTACCATGCCAAAACACTATTTACCTCCTTCAGAATGGTGCAAACTGCGAGACCGACAACTTATGACCTGGAAGAAGGGCATGAAAGGGGTTACGAAGAGTTTGGGTGATGTTGGTGTTGTACGCCTTCCAGGATGGAGTCTCCGTGACTCCGCCTGTGCTTGGCTGGAGACATTGCAAGAAATGGCGGTTGGTTGATGTCAGTGGCGTTCGTGCTCAGTTCATTTCCAGATTGTCTGGTTGAGTGCTTGGAGGTGTAGGCACCTCAGAATGCTTGACATAGGCCAGCACTAGGTCCTGTCCTTCACCCACTCTTTTTCACTTCTGTTCACTCTAAGGCTTTAAATATAATTATATGGGCCTTATGGTTGTACGGCAGTGAAGCATCAGTGTCAGCACTGATGCTGCTGTCTCTGATGATGGTGATCATGATGCTGGGTCACTAGATTGTCAGTTATCTGACCGATTCGGCTTATGTTACTCACTGTCTATTAACAATAAAGAAAAGAACACCTTGTTAAATCCACGAGGTCCTTTATACTGGGAGCTTTGAACGTCCGTGCTGTGCGTCGAATTGGCGAACAGGCAATGCTCGCTGAAACCTTACACTCCCATAAAATTGATGTATGCTGTGTCTCCGAAACACTCATAAAAGACCCAAGCGTGGTTATGCATCTCAGAACGCAAAGGATGGACTCAGCTCTTTCACATTTCTCTCTCCATGTGTCCGGTGACCCAGAAGCGATGACTCGTGGAATATATGGCGTAAGAGTTGCACTCAGCCCCACAGCTGAACGCGCTTTGCTGGATTCGACCCCAGTGAACAGTCGTCTTTGTGCCGTCCGGTTATCCAGCTCAATCAAGCTCAACGCCTCGACATTAGAAAGGGCGCCTCTGTGTAGTGTCGGCGTGTGCCCCAACTGACTGTAGTTCCGACGCTGAGAAGGATACTTTCTATCGAGAGTTATCCGGGCTCACTCATCGAGCAAGAAGCACTGACATTGTGATCCTTGCGTGCGCCCTGAATACCCTAGTCGGTAGTCTGAGCTCCTTGGAATCAAATTTGGGCGGTCGATTTGGAGCCGCACAGACAACTGAGAGCGACTCCTCCAGTTGTTTGCTAATTGTGAGCTGTTTCTGGCCAGTACGACCTTTCAGCACAAACGTTCGCACTGCGTAACCTGGCTGCCACCAACTATAAATTAACCGTGAACCCAGGCGGATCACGTGGCCATCAGCCACCGGCAGAGAGCCACAATTGAAGACCACCGTTCCTTCTGGGGTGCATAACATGATTCCGTTCACGCCATGGTGCGTGCACACCAGACAGTTCGTTTTCCTTCAGGCCCTCGCAAGTCAGCAAGATGCATGCCAATCCACCATCTTTGAAGGACTACCATAGCTCAACTATATCGATCTGAGCTAGCTCAACAACTCTGTAGTAAACCAATAATCTACTTGTGGAGAGCACGTGGATGAAGCAAAATGTGGAACGAGCTATGCTAGCGGTGTTCCAAGCTGTCTGTCCGACTTATCCGATACGATAAAATGACTACTAGATGTCGTCGAGATCGCTAGTCCTGATTGATTGCAGGAAATCAACTCCAGCAGGCAACGAGTACGACAGCACATTCAGACTCCTCAAGCGCCAAATAGTGAAGAGCTCAGGGGAAGACCGAGAGCTTTGGTGCACAAAATCATAGAACGGTTTTTGCCAACGGAAACAGCCGCGCCCTGTACCAATTAATATGGTCGACTGGTCAAAAGAGAACAACAGTTATTTATGTGATAAGCGAAGAAGACGGCTGATTAATTAACCTACAAGAACGCTTGTTGAAAATAAATGCCGAATTCTTTGAAGGACAGTTTACCTGGCCTCCTGAAACAGCCTTATGAGACACTGCATGCAGGCGAATGGAAAGCAAACTTCGGTCACCTGTCAAAAGGATAAATAGAGTACTAAGCATGCCTGCTGAAACGTGAGAAGGTACGAGGCCTGGACTGTCTGTATCCAACCCCCTTTAGGGAAGGATGAGAACTCCTGGTTGCGCCTCTGACAAATTTCATTGGAGTGAAGAGAAAGTGCCTGCGGAATGAGGCACATCGGCAGTTGTTTCTGCCGTCAAAAAGGGTTCGCGAACCCTGTGTGAAAACCATTTTGGTCTTATCCTTCGAAGGTTGACTGGAGAGATAGTGAAACCCAAGCGGGGTTCCGTCTTGCAAGTGCATGTAGCACACATTTTCCCTATCCGACGGATTCTGAAACGGCGATACTGATTCCAGCAACCGTCAGTGGTGGTCTTCCTTAACTTGGAAGCTACCTTTGACTGTGTGAAGCCTTAGGCAATGTCTATGAAGCAAAGGTGTCCCACAAATTATTCACCCTCCCTCAGGCACTGTACGTCAACTCTCGCGGACGTGTGAAGGTCTACGGGAAGCTTTTGCTTGAGTTCACTACATCAGGTAGTGTCAGGCAAGGCTGTCCTCTTTAACCGTTCCTGTTCAACTTCCCCAACGTTGCACTTTCTTTACTGATGTAGCGTTGGATTTTTCACGAGTTGCCCTCACCCATCTTGAAACTTGAATGACGAAATTGTCTTTCTGTTTAGTACCTAGCGTGTTTTCGCTAGGCTAGCTCTTAAGATGACAATTAGGCTTTCAGTTTAGATTTATTCATCCACTGTTGTCATTCTTCGGTCGTTCTGTTTCCGCTTACTGTTCAAAACCTATGAGTTGGTGTGGCAGTGGATAGCTGCTACTTTTGGTTCACGGGGGATCTTACCGGTTTTGAAGCCCCTGTTTGGTTTGTCCTTAGTCTTTTGTTCACAGATTCTCTTACTCTGTACTAGTGATTGCATTACAGTGAATGCCACTATTCGTAGTCCCCTCACAAGTGGGTGGTGCAATGAACGTTCTCTCTAGTGCCTAGGTTCGAAAGTTTGAACCGAAACCGGTTTTAGGCATTACTAACCTGTTGCCATTGTTCGTCGTTTATTGTGCTTGTTCTTTTGAGTCCTTCAATTTTTTTCATGTTTGCTTTGCTATAGTAACTCAGGTTCCTACGCCTATCTCTCTTACCTCCTTTTAGGCGATGTTGAAATCTCAGCTGTCCACTGAAACTCTTGGACGTATTTGGGATATGTCAGACATCGACAATGACGGGAACTTAGACAAGGAAGAGTTCGTTCTGGTGAGTTGGCTTTTTGTTTGTGGTTTTGATCGGAAATCGCTCCCATAAAAGCATTGATAACTATTTTCGTATGTACCGTACGCATGTATAACTACATTGGTTGCAATGTGTCAGTATTAAGAACACAAGTACTTGTTGGTAATTTGTTGGAATATTGGTAGCTCGGGTGCACTAGTTGGCAATTGATCAGGTGGCTGTTGATCTGTTCGCCGAGCTTGGCAATTGATTTGCAAACGTTTCGTCACCATTCGAGGAGACATCTTCAGTGCGCTGTTGGGTGGGTCCACCTAATCGGTTGCAAATCTCAAACAACATTGCACCCCCACTCCCATTTTAGTCTACGTAATTGTAGTATTTTACCTAGCTGATGCGACAACAGTGAGTTGTGAATTTAGGCCGTAATAACCGGTTCTTTCCTTCTACTTCTTGTTTTCTTTGTTTGTCATTGTCTTGCATTGTGTGTGCATTGTCCATGTGGAGCTCGGTCGTAGGTATGACAATTCCGAAGCTTACATGAACCTAGAGGTCGGGCACGATGTTTTCCTGGGGTGTTTTGAGGAGTGTTCACTGTCACACAATGCTTCGAAATTTTCGTACACAGGATTTTCCCTCTTTCAGGGTAGGCAATTTCGCGGCTGTCTCGCCAACCTCGTTTTCCATTGTTTGACATTCACTGGTCTTCCATAATGGAGTAACCGAGATTACGATTTCGAGTACTCTGGATGGTCCCCTGATGTGTGATGCGCTTTCACTGACTAATCGCATTTTATGTTCTGAGGCCCTGCCTGTTGCTGAATTTGCGATTCCAATGTTGTATCCCGAATTGTCCTAGGAAGACGGATGTATCTTATTTCAGTCATCGAATTATATTTCCAGTTGCAGTGGAACAGTAATAAATGTTTTTGCCAATTTCGTGGTCAGAAGGCACAGTGACCCCTGTAATAATTCCTCCTTAATGTGCAGTTTTGGTATCGGAAATCATCGCTGGGATGTATAAAGTCTTTCTTTTTTTCGACTTATTCATGACAGCTTCATTAACACCCGTGATTCCGAAGGTTGTCACAGACTGACAAATCACAATAATTTAACACATTCACCATAGTGTTCATCACAAAATTCAGCATGAAGCCGTACCACTTATTAGCCAAATAAATGCGTAAATCTTCTAAAGTACCGGATTGTCAAACGTGTCACTCTTTCCCAAGGGGTGGTATTTGTGTCAGACGCTTGTGTCTGCTATCCGTATTGCTTGACGGTCTGCACCCTCATTCGCCAACCAATTATTGTTTGTATATCTGCAGGCGATGCATCTTATCGATCGATGTGTTGATGGCGATATGCTTCCGGACAGCTTGCCACAACACCTTATTCCACCCGGGAAGGAACACTTTTTTTCACAGCGTCACCTAGCCGTCTCGGTTGGAGACCCTTTCTCACCACTTTCAACTACTCACCACAATCTTGCCCTCGTTCCGGTTCCTAAATCAAGTTGGCCAGATTTCAACATGGATGCCTTCTCCCCACTTGCTCTGGTAAGCTTCTTAATCAGGTTAGTTGAGAATTTTCCATGCTGAAGCATTGTCGACTTTCCGACTCGATTAAATAACTTGTCAACTGCTTTATGCTACTGACTCATTCGGCAAACTGCTTCGTGAGTTCCTAAAAAGCTTAACCACCCTTATCCGGTCAGATGAAAGTCCATACAGTGATGAAATTCCGGTAGTTGTCCCCACCCAACTGCGCACTGGTGATGTTTCCTTGTTTGTTGACGAGACGTTTGCAAGTTAACTACCAAGCTCGGCGAGGAGATCGACATCTACCTGATCGACAACCAATAAACCCACCCAAGCTTCCAGTGAAAGGAAGAGCGCCCTTGAGTGCGAAATTGTTTATTAACCAATGCGAACTAAATGGTTACAGGCTATTAGACACGAAAGTGAGAGTAATGTTTGCACAGAGGTTTTAAAAAGTGAACATTCTCAAGCGTCCTATTGAACTTTCCTGGACGTCCCTTGAGTAACAAACAATATTGCAAGGCAGTTCCATAACTTACATCCAAACCTCCCATCAGATGCGGAGACGGCGCTTCGACACTAGACCAGACACTAGTGGCATGGTTCATCAGTAGTGCACACCGTTGCACCAATATTTCGACACATTAGCATCAGTTCTCCGGTAAATGCCTGTGGAACAAATGAGAGATGATTGAGGTGCTACAAGTTTTGATAGATAAGAGTAAGATCCTACGGGGCATCCTGCATACCATGGAGGAAACTTCGAGCACGGTTGGCTTTTCTGTTTAGGGCTGTCGAGGCACCCCCACCAGTGTGCTTACTTATCCCTTCGCCTGCCCAAACATTCTCTCGCGCTCAAACCAGGTTTGCGTGACGTGTTCAAAAGCGGGTTCTGAGGTGACTTCCGCGAAGGCGAGTTATATTGGTGGGTGGAAGTAGACTCTGTCGTACCTAGATGAACCATAAACTGCTTAGTAACCTTCGGTATGCTCGCGTTGAGGTAAATCACCCAGGTTCAGTTGGGTGGTAATTCCTATGTCCTGTGTGACAGAATGAAGCTGCGTTGCCGGTTTCACAGATTTGGGTTGACATCTACTCACACACTGTCGTGACTAGCATGATTAAGTTCCGCATACACATTAGGCAACATGGGTACCATTTGTCGCCTCAATAGCTTTCTCCACCAAAGGAGGCGTGAAGCCAGATCTGTTTGCTTGACAATCCGATTGCGAATCCTGGGAAAACAAATCGAAAGTAACTCATAGAACGTTCTCTCTAAGATGATGTATTCACTATAAACTACGTGAAACTGCAGTAGAATATATCCCATAAGATCTTTCGTAAGCGAATAACAAGTATGGTGATCTAGTGAAAATGAAAAGTGAGGAGTGACACTCTGAGTAATTTTAACGTTGTACGTTCAAAATGATTGTTCGTTTGATGCTTCACGAATCACATCACGTTTTCCCAGGTTCCTGCTGGTCCCTTTTTGTGTGTTAAATAAATAAAGTGTGCTAAATAAAAATATTTCTGCATGCCCCACTTCTATGAGCGTCGCTGATGACTGCTTTCCAGCTACCGCTTTTCTGGAAGTTGGTACGATTATGGCAGCGGTGGAGATAAGGGAGCAGACAGTCCGCTTTTCTTAACGCTGGAATCGGTTAACCCAGTTTGCCAGAAACCTGAATTATAACCTCCTCCGTTTTTCAGCAGTTGTCTTTCTGAGTTCCAGTCGATGTTCATCCAAACGCATGGGATATTTCCACATTTTCGACCGTCCTTTCACCAAGATGGGTCGCATTAATGCAACTTTTGCCCCAGTTCTTCTGTATCAAAGCGGCATGACCCTCTTGGTGTGACCTTAGATGTTGGACTCAGGTGAAGGGCAACCTCAGTAACAAACTTCCAGATGGCAATGCGATGTGCAACAACGACTGTTAGCTTCCTCTGTGTCAGGAAGGTCAGATTCCTGAAGATTATCCCAGAATGCCCGAAGTCTACTGAGACTCCTTTAAACGCCGATCAGACAGCTTTGGATCAAGGTCAGAGGCCGTTGTACTTTTCGCGCTCGTCCGCTTGTTCGCAATAAAGCCGTTGTCTTGTCAGCGAGTTTTTTTTCCGGCACTAGGCACTGGAACGGGGACAGCAGTCAGATATAGCACTCTGCTCGTCGCTTTTTCTTTAGTGAGATTCTTGACATTGAGCCCTTCCTTCCCCTGCCCGCCTTTTGACGTAACTTACTGCAGTTGACTTCTACGGAAGGTTGAGCTGTCTACGTGAATGTTCTGGATCGCAGTTTTCCTTGCGGCTACTTGAAACGAATACGTTCAGCGTCCGTTTTAGCTACATTAGGTCATGTTTTCAGTTGATGGCGATGCCAGTTTCCGGGGTGTTTGGAACGAGGGCTGTTCTCACGTACTCACTTTCGGCTTGCGGAGAACATGAGCGAATTTTTGTAGATGACTTCGCTCTGTACGTATGTTTAGTCGTGAAATGTTCAAAGGGAGTTGTCTAACTGCGTAGGGGGAAACCCCATAGGTTTCCGTAATAACCTGGCACCACTGGTCAGAATCCTGTAGCTTTTGACAGTCCGATTTCGCATCCGTGTGGAAGGGCAGTAACTTGATATGTCCAGATTTTCGTCCTCTAACTAATCTCGGTTTTTAATTAGAAAAACGCTATTCTGGCGCTGTTGACGCGGGCTTTCACTTTACCTGTGGACTTACGACTGGGAAGAATGTAGGAGCGTAGTTATGTTCTGTCCGATATGTTCGTGGTCGGTTAATGGGGCGACAAGTTACCCGATGATGCGTCGCTTATGATTTTGCTGTGTTACAAATTTCGAGTCTGCTTACGGCGGTGTGGTTTTTGGTGTGGCGGAATGAGCTTCTCGGGTTTCCCTGCCTATTGCTCAGCAAAACGGCATCGGCAACATATTTGAAATCCGAGATCAAAATGTCTGACGAAAGCTGTACACCTTCGTTTTTTCCAGGATCCGGTCTGTGGCGCTTATGGTAACCCTGCCATACTCCGGTGCGTAGTTTGAAGTTGCGGGGCCTTCACCGTACACCCGAACTTTGGTTGCGGAGTACTAGGGCCTGGTTAAGTCGACGGGCTTAAGCGGTGCTGTATCAAGCAGCGCCGTACTTCTTGATACGCCGCGGCCAGCCGAGTCAAAAGTCATGCAGACGTCGATGAGACCACTTATGGTGGGCTGTTGGAACTTGAAGCGATGTTGTGGTTTATGGCTGAAACGTGGCCTGGTCTATATATCCAGAGACTTCTTGTTTAGGTCGATGGGTGTGTCTCTACAGAGAAGCAATTGAGTAGAAGTATCGTGAATATCTTGGTCGCTATGTCGATTGGGCTGATCTCCGATTATTGTCACTTACTGAGCTGACGCCTTTCTGAACAGAATGGCTTGTACAGTGACAGCTGATGACCTTAGCAATCTACCTCGCATTTGATGAACCACAGTTGGCGTGAATTGCGCGAATAATAAATAATAATGGTTTGGCTGTGACACCCTGGATGCCATGCCGCCCGAAGGATGCACGAGGGCTGAGATATTGCCAGGTCGCCCAAGCCTAGTCAGGAGCAGTCGAAATATCGAGGTCGGTTTTGAACTACAACCTTTCGGTCATCAATCTCGCGCCTTAACTACCCAGCTCTCTCGAGCTCAAATCCGTTTGATAGACGAGAGCACCTGGCTGAAATGTTCTGCCCACTTGAATATTTTTCTGTCAAAGGCTGGGATGATGTTTCCTGATGGATTGTGTAGAACAGATTCAGTGGTGAGGTGTTTACCGATGCATTACAAACGAGAGGAAACAACCCACATATGCGTACGTTTCCATGTCACCAACCGTTTCGACCCAACGACAGTTTCCTTCTTTCCAGACAGTCTTAACCGATGATATTAGGGTGAGTCACCCAGCCGTGCACCCCTGGTGTGCAAAATGGCGTACTGAAATCCCGGATATTCAGTCTCGCTAACGGCGCGGCGTCGTTTGTCAGGTGGACTTCATTGTGGGTTAGCTGAATCGGGCTTAGGGTCAGCTGAATGGGAATATCATTATGTGCAGTTTTTCACCTTTTCGCCCAGATGGCCGAGACATTGAGAGGTTGCCACTTAAAGGGTGACCTCACGTCCAGCGGTTTGGTTTGGAACGAATGCAACGCCATGGCCAGAGTCATCCTCTGTTCCGGCGCAGTATCTAAAGTAGGCACCAGGAATCATGATAAATTTCGACGTGACGCCAGGTACTCGAACTCCAGTGAGTAGGGTAATCCGGGCTGTGGTCGTGGCACTCATAGTGATAACTTAGTTTCGGAAGTCCGGGCGTGTTCGGGCATTGTTAATATATACGGGCGCAGCTTGCATTCCGGTTATCTCAACCGGTGAGCAGCCGATGGTGTCACCTATCGGGGACCTGGTAGTAGGAGACACGTAGTATTTGAGGATGTGAACATGAATACGCACTCCTTTTCTCTTCTTTTATACGGGGGTATGCGTTTGTTCTTTTCACGATCCATTGGCACCTGAAAAGCAATAGAGCATTTACGGGGCGGGGGGGGGGTGAACAAAGCTGCCATTATCGCCGTTAGATTCTGTTGACACTCTTCCGCATAGCTTTCGGAGCTCTTTCATTTTGATCTGCAATCAGAGTTTAGCCAACCCTTCTAGGAGGGCAACCACTAGACCGTCAGACAAACTATTGCGCCCGACACCTGCTTTCACCCTTCTGCTTTAATGAAGACACCTCTTCCCGATGAATGTATTGAGTAGGAATTCCTCAGCTTTTCTCGGGACGTCAACGAGGACCTTACTCGTTTTCGAAAGTATCCACCTTCGACCATACCCTCATACTTGACAAAGAATGCATTATTTGTTATGGTAAGTAAAGCGAGAAGTCAACGACAATTTCAAGACGGATTGTGTTCAAACATGTGTGATACACTCTAAGAACAGTACCACTATACAAATTGAACGTGCGGTACAGTCTTCAAGAAGTATTCTGTAATGTGATCGTTTGTAAGGAAGGCAACAAGCGGAGTAATGACAGTAAGCGTGGCATAAAGGAAGCTACTCACAAGGTTGCTGAAAACTCTTCGACAGCCCACGACCGGTTTCGCTCTTCTTGGGGCTCATCAGGTAGGCGCAGTCCCCTAGTTTCCGTCAATCTTATGTTCTGAAACATGAGGCGGCCTTTGTGGAGCACATTCAGTTGAAGAATATCATAAACGAGAGATTCGGCTGAGTCTTCTGTGAAAACCAAATTTATTTGCAAATGAGTGTATTTGTCGAAGTAAGCGTTGCACTTACAATTCGCGGTGGGTTTTGATAACACAATTCATGCAGTTGTCCGTGACATCTAGAAAATCGTTCAGCTGTAGCAACCTTTCGGTGCCTAACTGCCATGTCAGCAGAAGGAAGCACGAGGGCTGGGATACTGCCAGGTTGCCCAAGCCTAGACAGGGGAAGTCGAGAGGCAGAGGTCGGGTTAGAACCACGGATCTTCCGGTCAGTAAAACAACTGAGCCATCTCGCCCCATGATATTGTTTTAAAGCCACTTTTTGATGTGTTACCACTTTATCGACCCCCACCTGATGCATCCCAGTAAGCACGGAAGGCCTCCTGTAGCTGTGTTTTCTATTAAGCGTTAAATGCTAAGGTTTTTGAACCGCTTCATACGCTTTCGCCGTAAAGTCTTCTTTTTAGCCACGGAAATGTCACCGGCATTTTACTGTTTTGCTTGGCTTGAAATAGAATAGTAAGGTATGAGCTCTTCACCTTGAGACAACTCGCTTCCAGTCCTCTTGACTTCTCAGTCGTCCATCCCTAGTATCAGGTAGCTCATTCCTGGTGGTCTTGTGGCAGATGTGAGTCGAAGATAGCCGGTACTCAATTTATCAATAGCAATACTTTCGTTTCAGTACAATTGTTCTCCCACTGACTGTTGGGGGCGAGACAGCTCGGTGGTTAGAGCGCGAATTTACTGACCGGAAGGTCCGTAGCTCGAACCCGACCTCTGCATCTCGATTTCTGTTGTCTAGGCTTGGGCAGTCTGGCAGTATCCCAGCCCTCGTGCTCCTTTCGGGGTGGCATGATAGCTAGGCTGGCTGAACGATTATATTACTATTATATTATTTCACTGACTATAACGATGATCAAACGTTACTGTTGCACAACTGTTTCTGATATCTCTGGCATCTCATTTCATTTTTTTAGGCATTCCCTTCCACTGCATTGGCCACCACGCATTTCAATCCTAACGCTATGTCTACTTGGTCTCAGTTTGGCTTTAGTCAACCACATAGCTATCCACCGTGGGTGATTTCGGAAGAAGAGCTTGCCAAATCCAACAGAGTATTTGCAACAATCGATTTGGATGCGGATGGTCTAGTTTCTGGTGCTGAAGTACGTGAGGTGCTTATGCGTTCTGGACTACAACAGTCTATATTGGCGCAAATATGGAACTTAGTTGACATTCAAGGTTCAGGGCTGCTCAACTGGTGAGTCGTCGGTTGCACTCGGAGTGTCCCACTGTGGTTATTTCATGCTCGAGTAATGTGGTTTGCCTTTTTCACTTCCTACGGATGTAAATTCCGAGACATTTGGACGTGTTTTCGCACATGCACTCTTGGTATTGAATGCTGCGTCGTTGCCCGTTTCGGTTTTATTTGAGCCCCATAACTATTATATGTTCATATTCGCATATTTATGAGTCTAGCTTTTTTTGCTGAAAACTGTCGGGAACCATAACAATATGCTTCTCTTCTGTATATCTGAAGTACATTGCAACATTCTGACTGACAAAGCGGCAAAATTCAGGGGAACGCATTTTCAAGTCAGGTTAACAGTTTCACCACCTCTTCTTTTCACAGTGAGCAGTTTGCAGTGGCCATGCATTTGGCCACAGAGCAGCTGGCAAGTTCTCCATATTCGCGCACGCTTCCGCTTGTACTGCCTCCCGCGCTTGTTCCCCCAAGCCTCCGACCAATCCCGCCTGATCCAACCCTGTTCGAAGAATCGAACAAATTGATTGCTGAAATTGAAGCTATCAACCGGTAAGTGGCACTTTCTACATGTGTTGTACACGTATGCATTCCCACTTCTTTATTCCTACAATCCGCGTCCGAACGACCGACTCGTAATTCCCACATTTGGTAGAACAACCAGGCTGCTACAGCTGGGATCTGATTGGATTTGCTGTGTTTGGTATTTTTCGTCCTTGGAATCGTTCACGGATCTGATTAAACTCAAGGAGCATATACTCAGTTATTTATGTTGAATACCCGTTTATCCACTTTGTCGTTTTCAGGGAACGCGCAGAGGTCGAAGCAGCTTACACGGCAGTCTCAGTGGACACTCAAAGGAGAGCCACGGAAACTGCCAGTATGCAACGTGAATTAGACAAACTCAACCACACCTCCCGAACTCTTGCAACCCAGCGATCGGAGGCGGAACGTCGTTTGACGGATTATGCCCACGAACGAGATATGCTGAGCAGTAAAGTTGAAGAGCTGAAGGAATATGTGGCACTCGAGCGCAAGAAGGCAGAAGCGGTTCGAAACGAGGTCAATAATCAGCAAGTTTCCGCAAAGGTAACTATCTAGGTGCTGATTAGCGTGAGTTAACGGTCTATTCAGAATGAAGACTCCCTATGCTTCTGAATGACCCTACTCATACAACCCTCTTAAAACAATATGGAGTAATTGTCATACCAGCCTACCAATACGTTATTTGGCAAGTCTTTTGTCGCGGCAGTTAATCTAGTTACATTCACGTCGGGTTGTCATTGTGTCTTATGGTTTTGTATCATCCGTAAGGTAACATTTTCCCTACCTCGTGAGTCTGTCTTGTCTGGATTTGGCGTTTGTCATTCGTCTGTGCTTGGTGACCAGACGTCTGATGTGATTACGGGTAGCGACTTGTGCATAATAACGGTTTCATCCTTGGCATCAGTGACAAACACTGCAGCCGGAGCTACTGCAGGCCGTGGCCTTTGTAGGTGTCGTTTGTAAGGTCGTGAAAACTAGTCCGTGGGAGGTGAAGAAGTCACAAAAGAATTGACTACATACGTCATCCCGAACCAAACTAATGTAATGCAGTGAGTAGAGCCTTATCAGGTTCTCAACAAAATCCATATAGTTTCACAAACCCACCTGAAACCTCGTACTACAAATAGTATGACCATTTTAAAGTACCGGTGTTCTCAGCTAGAGGTCAGGATAATTGTAGGAAGTTGCAGTAAAACCAGTCTACGAAACATTTACCTGGGCGCCCTCCGCCAAGAATTTTCCGGCGGCCAAAGTATCACTGTAACCTGACTGCACCTCCCCCTGTTTTCGAAGAAATACATGCCTTGTGATCATCTGCCTTCCGCCGGTTCTATTTACTTTCCACGCCAAATTTTTAGCTCACAGTCAATGCGCAGAGCCGGCTTCCACTTTAACAAAGTTCCTAATGGCATTCCTTACAGCATCGCGTAAGAGGCTTTTGTTTCTTTGTTTTTGCAACATGTGGTTTCAAGTCTTTAGGAACTTACTTGCTTTCGCAAGCCACGTTTTGACAATATGTCTATTGCCGTCCGATTCTAGTCCGTCTTCCCTGTTATGATGTAAAAGATTTTGTGTACAGTTTTTATCGCTCATTTTTGAGCGATCTTTTGATCATCCGCTTTGATGTCAGATAGCCGATTTTTGTGTATCATACATCATTTGCTAGTATCTAACGCCGCGGATCACACTTGCAAAGCAAGTCATCTGGAGAGCGGCAGTGTCACTTGGCGGTCGATGTTTGACACAGAAGCATTCTAAAGGTTTCTTGGAATATACTGCGTTTCCTGTAACATGTAGACTTTTCATATTACCGCATCGTCAATTTTTCATATTGCACTTTGCTCCTGAGCTTTTGCTAACCTTCATTTAGCAAGTGATTGTGCAACTCCATTGGTCTTGGTCTTGGTCGTTGAGGGACATTTGGGTAAATTTCCACACTCCTGAACATGCTCTTTTTTCAATAGGTATGATACCAAACCCCATAGTACCAGTTTTTGAGAATCGCATTCAGGTTGGTAATTCAACTTTCCTACATCCTGTCTGTTTTGCGGTCAAGGTTGTGGTTCCCCGTTCTACTCGATAGACAGGCGAACTTTAGGATTACGTGTGAAATCCATATCACCAAACTATTTTGAAGCAGCGTGTATGCAATTGTGATGGTTCCGTGTGTGTTTGTTTAGTTAATCGATCACATGGTAATCTGACTGGAGCAACAAGTGTGCATACCACTGGCTGCGGCCTGCCGGTAATACCAAAAAGTTCAACCTACTTGTTGTTTGCATTTTCCAAACGGTCAGTCAATGCTCACCGGTGTCCTACGGAATTTATGTGCTGATTGGTTACGCAACGGCACCTCTGTATGCTTGTACGCATCGTCACCGTTACGACGACGAACCACTTAGGATAAACCATAGAAGATAGATCCTAATGTTTTTCGGTGGAAATTGTTCATGCTGGATTGATGAGCAGTGTGATTCTCCACAGTGTGGCGATGTGTAATCTAAGTGGATTTTTTTTGCCGATGCACAATTTCACTCCACACCTGCGCCATCCACATGCGGAATGTTCACCACCATGAAGCTGCTCAAAGAAGAGCACGGCTTCGAAGTCTGAGCACGGAATAGGTGAAGTTCCGACGAAGCTCGGATATGAACACAATCTTGATGTGTGGATGGCTTCAGGTGAAGTACAATATCGCGCGTCACCAGGCTTGTGGTTTTTATATCCTCTCTGAATAAGTGTACAACTTGCTCCGGCAGCATCATTGTCGTCTAAATCCTTGATCAGAATGTAGCGAGTGTCCATTTTTAAGGAGTCTGGCAAGAAAGTGGATGGAAATGATGGCAAAATAGCTTCCCGATTTACATCGTATCTCTGACAGGAGATTTATGTCAATCTGGACCTATTAGCTTCGGTTTGTACAGTAGTTTTGTGAGAAGGTCCGAAAGGGTCTCTCGATGTTGATTCAGGAGAACTTTGGGAGCAGAATTTCCCGGTTCACCAGGTCGAAGTCACCATTGAGCCCAGTGAATCAAACCCAGAAGAGCATTCTTACTGAGGTTTAGGGTCTTCTACGTCGTTTGGTAAAGGCAAGCTACAGCATTTAGACCAAACCATCCCACCTTGGTCGCAAATTAGTTTGTCATAAAGGCTTTATACTATCAAGAGACATACTTCCTAACCAATCGTGACAGTGAGTAAATGAATTGGAACGGATTTATGGCGGTTCACTTAATAAACAGGCTTTCGTCCTAGGAATCATTACGCCAGTGCTCGATGGAACGGTATTTCCAGGTAAGTGTTGAACAAGCAACACAGAGATGTCGAAGATACATGAGTTCAACATAGATTGAAATGCGTTCGGCAACCCAATTGGCTTTATTTCAGCGGATTTTCTTAACCCCAATATAGACCTTACCCGGGTGCGTGCCAAGGCTTGCTTCTTTTTCTGGTCCAGGAGGGTTTTGGTCACTTGTCATGTATTTCTGCCTCTATACTACGAGCGCAACTTTATTTCGTCTCGATATGAATCCGATATGGAACACTGTTAGGGCACTGTTTTACCACTCGCTTCATGGGCTTTTCCTTTGCTCGGATTTTTTAGTCCAGCTTACATCAGATAAGCCGCTCTCCCATACAGAATCTTTAATAGACATAATCCTAGGCAGAATTCCAGGTACCGAGAGAGTGAGTCGCATTGTGTGGACGGGTTTTTACCTTCACAGTCAGTGATCTCAACAAAATGCCAATGGATTGCACTGTCACAGTAGGTCTATGGATTTGGCCCTCGTGAGACTGGCTAATTGTTTGGTTCTTCCCCTTGGAGAAGACTAATAGCAAAATTCGTTTTTTTTTAATGGTTAAAAGTGGTCATATGTACGTGGCGTCTGTGGACGCACAAAGCAGGTCTATTTGTAAAAATATGGTGTAGACTGAGTTGGCCTTTTGTCATAGAGTTCATTATGACTGTCATTCCGAACGTCCCCCGAATGATACCACCATGACTTACTCCATTCCAAACTAAGAGAGTGCATAAGATTTTTCGTTTAGGCAATGAACTCGTCGGAAAATCTTTCTGGTACATTTCAGAAACGTTCAAGCGTGATGTAAGCATTGATTACGTAGACGGATTTAATGCTATCAAGGAGCCTGGGACCTCATATCGTGGTCGGGCAGTTTATGCTTGAGAAACCTAATTACCTCCAGTTTCGAGCACCAACAGCTATTAGAGTATGTTAGAACGCCATCGCCGCTTTTCTCGTCAGCCACCTCATTTGGGCCTATGAGAACTAATTCAAGTCAACCATTAAGTTTGGAATATTGGAGTTTAGCCAAGATTCTTGAGTTACCGTCATTGGGGCTTTTCCGTACGATTACTCTATGGGAAGATAGTTAAAGTTTCCCAGAATGGGTCATATGTCGAACGATATGACAGTTTGGAAGAGGGTCCTCTTCATTTTCAAGGCGCTAGCTTCGATCCAGTACGGTGCTTTCGAGTTTTTGCTCATGCTTTTAAAAATGCTTGGCAAGTGTATTGCTATCTGGCAGCAATATCCCTTCAGTATGCAATATTTCAATTTGTTATGACCCTACGCTACGCGTACTAGATACCACATCCCGCGCTATCATTGACGTGGTCCGAGCACATAGATATTTGACTTCAAGAACAGTTATTTCGAAAGTTATGGGAGAGAGTAAATTGAAACATCCCAGGGTTAAGTGATCGAAATGATATTGAGCAAGTTACCGAGCAACTAAAGTGCTGCCACGGCGATAATCCTCCATGGTGTTTTGAGAACAATTCGTGTGATGATAACCGTTCTCATGGTCATTGACCTTTGTTACATTAAGTGATCAGAGTGTAGACTTGCAGACCTATTGAGCCTTGCAAATTAGTCCAACGTACCTTGGTTATCGCCACGTGTTTCTACAGACTGGTTCCAGCTGCCACGCTGTGGACATCTTCCGGCAGCCTTTCCCGATTTGACCTGCTCGTTGAATCGATACGGCAGAGATGAGAAGTAATTGTCAGATAGGGATAGTGCAGGCCTGTAGCAGATGATAACTCATGTTCAAGCTAGCTGGTGGCGGGAGTCATTCGCCACTGAACTTCAAGCATTGAACCCCTATCTGAATCGTCTTTCTTCCTCTTTGTATCAACAGGCTAACCTGGCGCAGAACATCTGAGCGATCCTAATGTATGTGCATGCCAGTAAACAATACTTGTGTTTTTGTGCCACAGAATCAAGAAGAAGCTATCACGAGACTGCGAACTGAATTAAACGATCTAATCAGGCGAGAGTCGTCGTTGCAGGATCAAGTTGCTGAGAGCCGCAGGCGCCTTGAGTTGATTGAAGCTGAGAAACTTGCCACCCAGCCACGCATCGAGAAGGTAAGTGTTTCAGGTTTGAACGCTTTCTTTGGATTACTCTATTTTCCCCCTTTTATTCGTATAGGCATCTTTTTAGTGGTTGGGGGCCTTCCCGAATTCATTCAACCTGGATTTTCACTGTCACTTGCCTAATGTAGGCACCCATTACGCGCTCTGGACAGTGTAGATGTTAAGCGAAGACTGACTGATTGCCGACGACCTGAGCTGTAAGCAGACAGTTGCTGTCATTCTTTTGAATTTGCATGCGTATCTCAGCTTAACACAAACGGTATGGGACATGGACGTTCTTCGAAGCTTGTTTAAATGAAAACGGCCACTTGGCACAAAAATGGAAACCTAATCACTCATCCGTGTAGCACGAAAGAACCTTACAGTGTTTCTGCCAAGAATTGACACGCCAGGTTTTCACCTGTCACCTCGCATACCACTCTTCTGTCCCTGATTAGGGTCGGTACTCGGTGAAATTCCGGGGTTTTGAAGAGGACTCGAATGCGGAATTGTGCATGCAATTGATCAGACATGCGCACTGTAGCTATGCAAGTTTGGCAAACAACTCGCTACTCCTGTTACTGATTTTTTCTCGAACTATTGTGATCTTTTTGACAACGAGCTGGGAACTCATACTCCAACGTTGGTCTTGTTCTTGAAACGAAAAAGCAGTTTTGCTGTCAATTCCAAATTAGAACTGACGAAGACAATGTAACGTAAGACTCGTAGAGAAACACGCTTACTCGCAAATCGCATTGTTATAATCGGGAGACTCAGCTGAAGCTCTCATGTGTGGTCTCCTTCAATTGAATGTTCTCCACAAAGGCTGCCTCAGGTGGCACGATATTTGAGATGTCTCAGTATGTCTAATTTGCAGGTGTATTTCGCCACCTGTGTACACTGATGTTTAAGTAAAACGTAAGTATGATGGAAACTCTGGGACCAAGCCTACTTGACGAACACCAAGAAGGACGAAGCTGGTAGCGGGCTTTCGAAGAGCTTTCGGCAACATTGTGAGCAGTATACTCCGTCGAGTACCACAAAATTCATTTGTGTTCTTCATCTGTTTAACTTCCATCCTCGAGGGGCCAACAACAACTATATTCTTTATGATGAGCGCTTTGCATACGGTAGTTGGCTAAATCCGAACAGTTTGCACAACAATAAACTTGGTTGAGAGCATCAATGACCTGGTTTTTGCCGAAGTGTACCTTAGATGATTAACCTAACGCTTCGAAAATAGAGTTGGCCATTTTGTCTCAAAGCTTTTATTCCACCTCATCTTTGTTCACCAAGTTACACTACCAGTTTTTCATACAGCTCTGCTTTTCCTAATGTACCTCAAAAAATAAGTATCAGAAAGATACTGTCATGCAGATGCTACCGATTTAGAAGAGTTGCGGTCAAAATCTTCGAGTTCCGATTAACAGTTGTAATATCAGTACTCGACATGTTGTTGGAATTTGCTTTGGGTCTTCAAACTGTGATCTCTTCAAGACTCGGTGAATGTCCGTAGGTCCCTCGAATTCGCTTTCCGCGAGATTATCAGAAATGTCACACTCACTTCTGGAATGATCGATTTTGGTTTATTTCATCGTCTTAACTGTCAGTAGGGCCTCCAGTTCTCATCCAGCACTAGTCTTACGTCTAACAACAATAGGCTTAACTGAAAGCGCAGCTGCAAAGTGCCTATCGGAGGTCATCATGTGAACTTATATGGGTTCGATCGAGTGATCCTCTGACAGATTTTTGCACTTCATTGACCGTAGGACCACATGTCCGCTGACCTTACCCATGCGTCTGATCCATTTGATTTTGGACTGCTTTGTTCGAATCAGATTTTTTGACTAATCCAGGTAACTGAATTGCTTGTTAGTAGTCGACTCATTTTTTCTCAGTGATCATTGGTCCCCACGGACGATATTCCAACAGAAATGTAGGTGATTCCTGAAAATTTCGTCCACACAAGGCTTTTTGAACTTACTGAGACCCCTCGGCTTCGTATAGTGGAATCGATCGTGTGGGTGGTGTTGTCCTCTTCAGACCTTATTTTGCTTTTCTTCCATCTAGATGGAAAACCTTAAAAATGACAAAATTGTTTGATAAACTCGCCTTTTCCGTTTCCCTTACATTGCCGCAGGCATCTATGGTCCAAGTCTCTGTATTTTGAACTCGAGATAGCTCAGTGGTTGAGAGCGAACGTACTAACGGGACGGTCCGTGGCTCGAACCTAATCTCGACTGCTCCTCTCTAGGCTCGGGCAACCTGTGGGTATCTCAGCCCTCTCGCCTCCTTCGGTTGGCATGGAAGCTAGGCACCGAAAGGGGGTTGCAACTGAACGATGATTCTGTTTAACGAGATATGCTTGTTGAGGTCAAGTTTTTGACTGGGTCATGCTGCTATCTAACGGTTCCCTCTTAGAATTTGTGTCTAGGGTGCACAGCGAGAACTTGGCGTCCAGATGATCATTTTACTGTCTAATGGCAAAAAAATCTCGATCTTTGGTTATTCACGTGTTGCTTCGTTTTTTCGGCCTGCATTCACGTTCGTCTTGCTATTTAAGATTAACATGGACTTACTTTTGAGCTTGCGAGGACTGGAGCTCCTTCCGATGGCAAGTAGTGGCAGTTTTTTTTACAAAAACTGCTGGATCAATGCATTTATTGCCGTTTTCAACCCAGTATCTAGCTGTTTTCCGCCGTGATTCGCGTAAACTCTAGTATTACTCCATCATTTTCAAAAATATCATTCCGCCGATAATCTCATAGCAGTGCGGTTTACCAAATTTTGTGTCGTCAAGGTGTCTTATAAATCCGCATCGTACAAAATTAGGGATCGTCAAAGTCATTTCCTTTGGGGTTTCGGCTTGATGTCAATTTCCTGCGAGTTGGGAGTGGACTACTCGTTTCGTAGGCACAATTGTTATGACCAACTCTGGTGGCTGGTCGTTCTGTCGTTTAAGACTCCATTTCAGAGTGCATTTCCGTGGCCGGGTGACCAGTGCACCTTTCACTGAGGGAATGTGCACACACCGTACACAACTGAGGCATCTGCCTGATAGTTAAACCTCCCTCCCTCACGCTAGACTTGGTATGTACTCTTCGTCAACAGACCAAAAGAACTCACTCAACTCTGGACAGCATCCAGCCAGTAGTCTGAGATTCGAAAAGCCTCGTTTGGGTGCATGCATTAGGTGCATGACGGACGCACATTCCGCCAGCTAAAGCTAAGTTCACTCCGTTTAATGGTGTCCTGCCGACTAAGCACGCCCGCGATTGTGCATATCACACGGGAAACGAAAGGCAGTAACTCTCCCTTAGTACTGAACCGCCCAATTCAGTTTGCTGCCATAGTGGAAAATCACTGCACTCTGTCACGATTTTCACTCACCTAAATGAAGTGACCTTCGCTGTCCATGTACTGCCCACTGAAGCTGTAACCACCGTTGAAACAGTCAGTGGGCTTGTCCGATTAGCCTAGGCCAATGTGCACGGACCAGCCAACTATACCCTACCACCATTAGCACGAAAATTAAATCCTCCAGGGCGTACTACCACTTAGGTGGTTACTTACAACCGTAGGTTGCTGTAGATCCGTTTCGAACTGTTTTTGTTAGTTATTCTCCTAAAACAATTCTGTGCCAGAGACACAACAATCCATTCACTTATGCAGTTGTCTAAAAACGATATGAAGGACAGTTTTGATGACCTACAACCTTGGTGGTGGACCATTTGATTATAAGCCAATGGCCTGGAAGATTTGTTCATTCCAAAATGTTACAAAAACAATGTTGCGCAGTATACCAGTCGAGGTGATATCGTCAATATGGGTACTGACGATGTCACCACGGTTCTTGATGAAGCATTTACAATCCAACTGCCAAGCTGAGCGAACAGCCCAACAAACATGCTATAAAAGCGTCTCCTTTCCAAGCATGACTCTCCCGGTACATAAAAGCTTGTGATCAAGCATAATCTGGCCCTTTTAATTTACTGGTTTTCCCCTCTTTGTATTCGTTTTCCCTCAGGCAACCTTGAAAGTAAATTTGCTGGAGTCTACCCGGGGTCAACTACTCCAAGTTTTGGACCAGTACACTAACTTACTAAATGGTGATACCTCGGTAATGGAGCCAGATGAGCAAAAAGTGAAGGCGTTGGTGAGTATTGCTACTCCGTTATCTTTGTCCTTTTGGATGAGTTGCTAATTGAATTTGCGCTTTTGACTATCATGGGTCACTATATACCCAATGCACGCAAACACAGGGTTTCTTTTCGCCATACTGCAATGAATCTAGAGGACAACAACTGCCGTGTTGTGTTCTCCTTTTGTGTTTACTCTACGCCAGCTCTCTTTACGACAAAGTACTTATTCTTTCCTGGGTTCCTTTACTTGGTCTTTTGTTATTCCTGTTCGGTATGCCGTCATCAGTTCTGCATGAATTGGTTTGTCGCAGTTGTAACCACGCATCAAACCGTCAACCGCACATGTATTTTGCCGTTTCCTCGTCAGCTCAACGGTATTGGTTTGGATCGTACTTCTGCTCAAATCGCCACCCGTGACGAAGATATTTGGCCTATAGATGGTAGTGTATATCAGCGTGTCATGGGTGCCTCATCCGTCCCGCTTTCGCTGATGGTTAACAGCGCCCTAGAACAGCAGACATATAAATCGGGAGGACGCGAACAATCAATATCTTCCCTTGGTATCCCACTCAACACGGATCCGTTCCTAGGTACTGATCCGTTCAATCCACCTGGAAACAGCAAACCACAATTAGCGAGCAAAGGTTAGTCGGTTGTTTTTTATCTTTGGAATGGCGTATTACTTCGCTTTTGGTGCTACACCAAAAACAATGGCACATACAGCCTGTGGCACTCGAAGTTTAGATAAATGTCAGCTCTGCTTGCCTTCCTGATTCTTGACCACTGACGGGCAGTCTGTTTACCGTGAATTATTAAGCTTCTAAACGAGACCGATGTCAATTTCCTGTGTATGCTGGGATTCTGAACGAATTGTTTTTGAGAGTGAAGTTTTCTCATTTTATTTGAAGGTTGTATGGCCCTAATGGTGTTTGGCCTCACAGGAGGCACATAAAGAAATGCCTGCTGAAGTCATCCTAGAATAAGCCTTTTATTCCGATACGGCCTCAATCATATCGTCATCTGATATTCCCTTGAACGGACTAAATCAACTGGAGCCGTCAGTTGGCATCAATCACTTACTGTACCATGCGCTATTTCTGCGTTCCTTCTTGGGTCTTCGCTTTTCCCACTTGGTGTCACAGTGAGGCTCAGGAACCCGTTGGAACTTACCACAGCTATCTTCTAAAACTCTAGTGACTGGTCTTGTGCTGACTATAGTGCACCATAGGTCGCGAGCTAGGATACCACTATGCCTGAACCATTCACCTTGAAAAGTTGACTTCAAAGAGCTGTGTGGATTTGTGGGAGCGTCGCAGTCAAGTATCATGCGGTTTTGAGCATAGTTTGATAAAAATCCGCCTTCGTGGTCTTTTCCTGGGGCTGATACGGAAACAACTCTGACTATACGAGTGATTGAACGAAAGGCACCGTTGTACCATACTTTTATCCGCGCCTGCTTAATTAGTGTATCAACCATTTGTTTATTGAGATGTACATTGCAGCACAATTCAGTGGGAGATGGGGTTCTAGCTACGTGCTGTACGTACCGAATCGCGGTTTACCGCTAGGAACGTTTCCCGGGTTAGAGTTCTATGATGAAAACCGGTACTATTTTGAAGCTGACGAATAGATTCTGCACCTGAATCGCCTCACCACAATTTATCTGTGTTAATCGGTTCCTGTGGTAGCCTCAGCTAATCAAGTTGAGCGTTTGGTACATGTGTATGAAGAACTGCCTATGTCAGGTCAGCAGTGGTTCCTTCACATTCCACTTCTGCACATCTTCGTAAATTCCGGTAACTCCTACGATTGTAAGCAGATGTCCACATCCTAGACTGCACAAGTGGTTGTACAAGAATCGCTTAATTATATTTTCTGTTTTTCGGACAATCGTGTGGGTCAGTAATTTGGATAATTTTATAATCCAACACAGGGTTGCAAAATTTCAGAAGTTTGAAAAACAATGGGCAGATTTGTGCAACGTTTCTGCGTACCGTGCGTTGCCGTACAATATTTCTATCGTGCACAAGGCTGTGCAGGACCAAGTCAACAATCTAGATTCCAAAATGCCCCTCCTTTTTTTCTAAATAAGCAGATTGGACGAAAGTGCTCCGGTGCGTCTCAACCGCGTACTTAGCTTTAATGAGCTCCCTTTTCACCCCACCTATCATAGTAAAGGATACCCGTGTTCGTCAGACTCTTTGTACATATATCCCTGAGCGACATGGTTTCATCAGTTTGTTCTAACATCCTTACCTCCTATACCAGTACATCAAACTTTATGCCGCCTGACAAATCGTTGTATCACCTGTAATGTTCATCATTTTCGGAGCCTTATTCGAACATGATATTGTGATATTCGAAGTTATATCGCCATTATCCCAAAATCGATGCTTTCTGATACTGTTTCGATTATGGCAGTCTTACTACTAGTGCCATCGCCGAGTATGTCTCATGTTTGGTAATCTATAGGTCGACACTTTTCTGAGTCAATCTCGTCTGTTCTTACTTTCGTCTTATCTTCATTGCAGAAACGAAGGATGACTTTTTCGGTCCTGGTAGTCTCTTCACACCGGATCCATTCAAAGACCTCGATCCCTTTGGGGGTGATCCGTTTTCTCTACCGGTAACACTTTCTTCTTCAAACATACATTGTTATCATCCACCTTATTTGTCGCCCGCCTCCAGTGCACCACCTTGGATCACCTTTTACTGCGTCTTGAGCCTGAATTCAGTTGTCCACCGATTTTATCGGCTTGTAGATGAATGTCGTATATATTCGAACCTCTGTTCCTTCAAGTATCCCAATCTCATATTATTGTGTTACACACCATCTTTTACTTGCACGATATTCCTATTTAGACTTGATGATTCTGACGGTGGAATAGTGGTTACACACTGGCTCCAAATGTAGGATGACCGGAGTTCAAGTTTTGGCGCGACCGAGAATATGCACTACTGATTCGTGTCAACGAAAACAAAACCCGAGTCGAGTGTTCCCTCTTGATGTGGACATAGCATAGTAATTGTGCCATAATGGTTGGACTGTTCAGACAATTCCACAGATTCCACAATCATCTATAGATAATAGCCTAACCTACTATCGGTATACACCCGTCGCTTTGTAAGCGAACGCAGATGAAGTTTCACTCCGACTTACTACAGGCTTTCAACCCGGGATATTCACTTTTCGTCACGTTAGCTTAGTGCAGGATCATTGCAATCGTCCTGCAAAAAATATCAAGGGTCTTGTTACTTGAATGCTTACCTTCTGGTTGTATTTCATAACCTATTGTTGTGCACATCTGATTAATTCCGTTTGGGGGGAGTGATTGGTTATCTGTGCTTTTGTTCAACCTCCGTTTTAGAATGAAAAGAATCAGAATAAACAACCGGATGTTGGTAAGTTTTCGAGTGATTTCTAGTTCATTAAATACATTCTGGTTGAATTACCCCTCTGTTTTCTGATTACCGAATGAAAAAGTCATTTCAGACAGTAGTTTCATAGTAAAGATCGCTTTAAATCATCAGTCACCAACGCTTGGTACTATGCATTTTCGTGGTCTTGTTGCCTTTCGAAGTTACAGAAACCTACTCAATTTCATTGATGTCCAGCTGCCAAACGGCTAAGTTTTAGGGAATTAGGCTGCGAGCTGAATGGCTTGCCAACTCAAGGTCTTCAATGGTGACGTGGTCATCCGCTCCATATGAACATCCTAACGCCGACCGGGGATTTCATGATGTACCTACTTGGATCAGCATTGTGATACTGTTAACCCCACTCCTTAGTAGTCTGGACTTTGGTATCCTTCATTTACCCCATGGTTAATGACTCAAATTGATTAAAACTAGAGACGCCGGTATATTTCAAATTGAAAGCCCAATTGTACCCAATGCAAACTAAAAGACGAACGTCGAGGACATGGATCAAAGCCACAATCTCTTTCAGCAGGTGGGTGTCCTGCCAGTTGGGTGTATGTTCCATTCCTTTTGAATGTTGCCTCATTGTCTTCATTGCACTGTAAAGCAACGTATTTGTACGCAGCGATAACTGACTGAACTATCAAAACATATTCACACAGCATAGGGTGCTTGTTCAGTGGATCCCGTCATTAAATTCAGGTGAGCTCATGACTAAGCATTGAAACGCAAACTGTTTCTTAGGTGGATGGCTCGACTCGACTACAAGTTACATTATCCTTCTCTTAGTCACCCGTAGTTTGTGTTTGATGTTCTGTTTTTTAGTTTAGAGATAGCCTAAATAAGTTTGAATATAGATGGGCCTTTAAACTTTGAGGAAAATCTGTTTCAAGCTTAACGACCTCGGTTCTCGTTCATCGACACGTTCGTGTGAATTTCTTGAATGTGATTTAAAGCGCTGGCCGTCGCTGGACATAGACATCATGGTTCGTTTAAATTTCACCCGACTGAGGAGAAACTCTCTTCCGGATTTTTGTACTAAAATCCGTATTTCTTCTGGACTCACTACTTGTTCGTCGGTTTTTCGGTTTGCCACTTGTTACAGTGTCTCCGTGTTTCAGTTTCAGCGTTTGACCCCTTTACTAATTGCGTCAATGGACCCAACGCCCCTCGTGCATCCTTTACAGGTGTTGACTTCGATGCAGTGAGTCAATATTTACTATATGACGTCCAGTTGATTGATGAGACTTGACTGTTTTCAAGGCTCTCTCATAAGTTCAGTTCAGTTCAGTTTATTAGCTATAACCCATGCACCAAGGGTGCATTTTGAATTGTTTGCATTTTGGAGGACCTGAATCCAGGGGAGCACTGTCGTCCGCATACTCAATGTATGTGAGCGAATCTTCCGGGGGCATTTCGACCCCTGATGTTTCAGAGAGAGCTAGGGAAATTTCAAGTAGCACATCAGCGACAAAGTTGAAGAGGGCAGCCTTGTCTTACACCACTGGACGTGACGGACATTAGCGAAAGTTTGTTGTATACTCGTACCCGTCCACGTAACTTCGCATACAGTGCCGTCATAAGGGACATGAATTTGGAAGTAACACTCTTGATCGCCAGACACCGACAAAGTTTCTAATCTTCGACAGAGTCAAAAGCAGCTTCCATATCAAGTAAAACGACCAACAATGTTCTAAAGAGTGGTGCTGTTCCAGAACTTGTCTCCAGGTAAAGATATGATGGATGCATCCTCGACCAGGGCGAAACCCAGCTTGATTCTCACGATCAATCTACGCAAAATAATGCAAAGAGCATCTTAGATGCGATGGATACCAGGCTGATGTCACGATGGTGTTCGCATGACCTTCTTGCGCCCTTTTTTAAAACTGGGATAACGGTCGAGGAGCTCCATTCGACTGGTATTCTGTTTTCGTTCCAAATCCCCTGCAGTGTGGTCGTCAGACTGTTCACAAGGACCTCGCTAGCTTCTTTGAAGAGTGCGGGGTGCAAACTATCCAGGCCAGATGCCTTGTCGCGTTGGAGGATTGATATCTCACGCTGGATTTCTATTGTTCATAGCGGGCTGGTGTTGATACCCCATTCAGGCCCACCGGGTTCTTCCAGCGGTTGTGTTGAAGGAGACCAGCTGAACTGTCCTTTGAAGTACTCAGCCCATCGCTCATGGCGACTTTGTGAGTGAATTGCCGTTCCGTCTTTTTCGCTGACACGTGTCTTTTTTAACCGGTTGATCGAATCAGCTGAAGTAGGGCGCGGCTGTTGCCTGCAGTGAAAGCATTTTGCTTCTCCAGTGAAATCCACTAGCGTTCTCGGTCATTCTTCAAGCTCCTGATTACCCTGATTACCGGGTAATCAGGGATCTGAGCGCCATCACAGTCGCTAGTTGCTGGTATGGCCTTTGTGGCAGCAATAAGATCTACTGATCTCGACAATATCCAGTTTTCATTCGGTCGAGTCAGATGGCTTGGACAAACAGCTTTAAAAGCCCAGAGCATAGCTTCCGCTTGCTTCCATTCAACCTCCGAGCAATGTTCGTCATCCGCATGACTGTGCGTTTCTAGTAGTTTTTTAGCCAGATCATCTCGATACTTCCGAGCTACTGTAACTTATCGAAGTTGGTGAATGGAGCTACTCCGCCTTGGCACGCGTACTGCTGACGGAAAGTGAGGTGATAACCGCGCCCGCATAATGACATGATCAGAGTCAAGTTGCGTACCTCAGAAGGAACGACAATCTCTAATTGGGGCTCTCCTTCAGTAACTGATAGCCACGTGGTCCAAGTGAGTCCATGAGTGCATTGCGGTTGGTGGCCTCCAAGTAACCCGATGTGAGCGTTTGTGTTAGAGGTTCGTATTGGCCAGGAACAGAAAATGGTCAGCACACAACTGAAGCAGTTGCTTATCATTATCCGTAGGCTAAGCATTGACTCCAAATCTACCACCTAGTTGTGCTTATTCCGGACTTGGTCGTCCACTTTGGGCATCCATATCACCCGCGAGGATTACTATATCTGTCCTTCTCACTGACCGAAACAGTCGTGACAGATGATGATAAAACCCGTCCTTTCCATTCTCATAACTGCTGTCTGTCGGGGAGTATGCTGATACGACAAATAAAAACCGTTTACCTCATCGATTTGCATTGAGCTTAATTGAGCCAGACAATCTCACAGGGCAAAGACGACTGTTTACTGGGATCCAGTCCAGTAAGGCACTTTCAGTCTTGGGGCTGAGTGCAACTCCCACACCCTAGATACCAGGAACCATTGCTTCAGGATCATCGGATACCCGAAGAGTGAAATGTGGAACATTTGAGCTCGTCCCAAGCGGTTTGAGGTGCGCGACCGAAGTGAGGTCTTGTGTGAATGTTTCGGAGACACAATATACATCGACAGATAGGGAAAGCAAGGTTTCAGAAAGAGATGCTTGTTGCCTAATTTGACATAGTGTACGGACATTAAAGGCTGCAGCATGGATCAGAGCTCTTGAGGTTATTAAGGGATTGTCTTTTTTTGTTTTTCTGGGTGACAGTTTAGACACGGAGTATGACCCACCGTGTAGTAACCTCTTCCCCATTCGTTTGGTGTCCTTAACCTTGAGCGGCTATTATGATTTTCACTCTTGAAATTACTTCTGGCACGTGACCAGCGTTTTCGGTAATCTAACTTGTTTCTCGGTTATAAGAGCTAGTCAAGGGACCTTCGGTGCATGATCCATCAAATGCTAGCCTTAAAAAGCCGAACTTCCGGACCCACAAGACAGACAAAATCCCAAACTTATAACGCAAATCTATGTAAACAAAGTGCTCCTTCAATATGAATTCCTGATCATGCAGTCGAAAAAGGCTGGGAATCCAGGTAAACAAAGTTTAGGATATTCATCTCGCAGAATGTATCAAGGGTTCTTGGAAAGGGAGTATGGCTTTAGAGAATACCGTGCTAGTCGTTTATCCTACTCTAAGCTTGTCTCTAAGTGTGTTCTTATATTTTCTTCATTTCAGAAGGGCTTGGTAAACTATCGGTAGTCAAGAGCATCATGGTTATGCGTCCCGACTTACTCGGTTGCACGCTAAGAACCACACGTTGATGCTTTGACAACCATCTATTTTGAGTGTCCTGAAATACGTATTTCCTGTGTTACGATCGGTGTAAATTTCCGTGACTTTTCGAAAAGTTGAAACGCTCACGTAACACGATCACTCAGATGCACTGTCGCACGGTTGAAGCAGGTAAAACACCATTCCGGCTTAAAAGGTGTTAAATTTGAGGCATCAACGGCCCTTGTTGCATAATCAGCCAGTCACTGCTTTTGGCAATCGAACTGACTTACCGATACACGGGGAACTTTGGAATCTCCTACCGGTCTTAGCATGAGCGATAACGGCGGGTCGGACGCTCCGCTTTATAGAACAACAGCCACTTCAGCAAAATACACTCATTTGCAAACAAATTTGGTTTTGCGAGAGACTCACCTGGAACCCAGCTGAATCTCTCGTTTGTGATGTTTCCAGGCAACTGAATGTGCTGCGCCAGGCCGCCTCATGTTTCAGTTGGTACGATATTCGAGATATCGCGATACATGTATAGACGTTTATAAACCAGAGATTCCGTTCCAGGTGATTCTCCCGCAAAAACCGAATTCGTTTGCAAATGAGTGTATTTCGCTAGTGTCACTGTTGTAATTAATTTGGAAAGATAACGAACGGATTTCGGATCTGCGTGTGCTGGTTTCAGGTTCTGACAGATCTGGCTAGTCTGAATGCACACATTCGGTTGTTCATATTTAATCCTGCAGCTGTAACACCCTTTCGGTGCCTGGCTACCATGTCACCTAAAGAAACCACAAGGAGTGAGATACTGCCAGGTTGCCCGGAGGGTACCTGGCGACTTGATGACAAAAAGTGTTAAATATAAGCATCTCGCATCCATATGCTCACGCTCGGAAGTATTTCGAAGTCAAGTCGAATGGCCAAAAGGCGCCCACCTGGATTGTTCCTATGTATTGTGCCGGCTTTCGCTGTTCACTTGCATGTTTTCTAAAACAGACCAATGCGCCCCGATAGTTTTGTGGTCTGTGATGTGTTTTTTTCTTTTGAGCGCTAAGCCTAATACGTGATTCGAATCTGTCCCATTCGTATAAGTTTTATACAGACGTTTCATTTTGTGCGAACATTTGACGGGATGAACACGCTACTACTACACTTGCTCCTTTTGTGCATATGAGCAGCAGTCAAAATTGCTGCTTTGTACTTTTCTGTTTTCCCGGAAAATTAACGCAATTGTTCCTGTTGGTTGTGTTGTATTGTAACATTGTATTTAGGGTTTCACACTTACCGTGCATCAAAATATCAACGGCAAAAAAACCTACAAATGGCTCACAAGTCTTTATGCAGGTTCGATATTTACTGGTATACTCAATTCGTTCCAGTCAGTAGTGTGCTGCAATCCCATCACAGTAGTATGTGTTTTTAAGAAACGAGTCGCCTTGCATATTCAAACCCCGAACCAGGAGGACCAGAACCTTCCACTGCACACTGTTTGCAGTGCGCCTGCCACATCCTCTTCGAATTCATTTATCTGAACCTACAGCGGTGGCCAGCGGCCACGGCACATCATATTTGTTTTATTAACCATGGGGTAGAGATCTTGAGACCGAAAAGTCTCCTGTGCGATGTCCCCTCGGAAGGTTTTGGCCCAAAGATATGATCCAATCTCCATCCAGTTTGGAACTGCCGATTTTTTAAAGTGGGACGCTCTTGTTAGACTTGATGCGATCGTCGGGGATAAGGAAGTATGAGATTTCCATCTGAGCCTGTACCCTGAAGACGCGTTCCCACTACTTTGGCCTAGATATTCAGATCTATCCCCGTACGTCCGCTTGGCCACCCTTACACATGCATGTATTTTTCATTCCACACACCCAGGGACTGCTTTCTGAAAGTGCACTCTCCAGCCATGCAGTCTGATCTTGCACGCCTGGCGTTTCTCTGTGCTTTAATTCGTCTTCTTACACTCGTATATTTTATATTTAATGCCCATCTGCACAAAAAATGCCCAGTGTTCCCGGTTTCTCTCTTAATTTCCTCACTGTCACTGATTCTTATGTGCAGTGTGTCTCAATCCAGTCCTACTTCATGGTATCCCAACGCAACTACTGAAAGGAGACTGTCAGCAGATTTGACTGAGCAAAAGTGTTGCTTATATTATAACCATTGGAGCTGAGGCCGATATCCTGGTAGTTGTCGCACAATGGTCTGTCGTCTTTACTTGGGATTGTTAACACAAGTGAAGTAATCCAGTCGAGTGGGACTATTTCTGTTTTTCATGCAGAGCAAAGGGGTTTGTGTATCGTCCCGAGTTGTACAAGTATACGCATATTGTTGCATATTTCAGCTGGGGCGCCATCATCAGTGGAAGTCACCGATATTCTGGAGCTGGCATCGCATGTTGCCCTCGGAACACAGTTGGCACTGACTTGCAACTGCCCGTACAGCTCATCTCTGATTCTCGGATCGGCAGATGAAGTTGATGGAAGATGTCCTGTGAAACCGATGAGGGCGGTTTGTGATCACTTAGGAGCCCCCCTGGTGATGGCGTTTTTGGCATTTTGGTTCGGGAGGAATAAAAACACACCGTAACCAGAACTGTCGTTTAGGCCACTAGAAGAATCAGCTGAAGGAGGCCGTGCCAGGGATGTTAATATGTTTCGACCCATAGCCGGATGTGCTCACCTCGGGTGGCGTGCACTGTCGACGTGGTATTCGTGTAGAGCCTTCGTGGACAGGCAACATCAAGAAAGGCTGTAACATTCATGCAGCCAATGAAGAGCTACTTTCTCATGTGTAAAGGCGTTTTTTGTTAGTTGGATATCCCAGCCGATGGGACCATTTACGGTGCGTTCGTTATCGGATACGCCGCAGCTTTATAGAGGCATTGGTTGTGGGACGTGTTCATATTCCTGGAAGTTCACGGCAATTCGCACAGGTCCCCACCCCCATTAAGAATCAGAAAGACACATTAATTTGAATAGACTATGATTCAGTCTGCCGCATAGGACAAAAGCATACACAGGTACACAAGTGATTTGGGTGCTTTGGCGCTCCACTAGCAATGAATTTTTCGGAGTATACCTCCCATTTCTTTACAATCACCTAGGACGTCGAATTTGTCTGGCTTTTTCGAAGTTCTGTGGAGAAAGAGTACTGCGTCTTTGTGTTTTATCTGGATTGAAATTTCTCTTGGAATGACGACTGGCTGTGAAGTATGTTGTACTTCTCCGTGGTTATCATTATTTTATCTGTGTACGCATCTGAGTTGTGAGTCGATCACAGCTGATTTCAAATTCCACCGCGTGTGGTGTCCACTCATTGACGCACAGGTTTTCGGTGCACCCAATGCCGATTCCAGTCCGACGGATCCTTTTGGAGCAGATCCCTTTTCTTGTTTGGAGCAGGTTGCTACGGCGCAAACGGATACAACAGGGCACAAAAAGTCCCCACCACCCAGACCCACTACCCAGCCTGGTGCCACGACAGGAAACAGAGAATCAAAGGTTGGTATTCCTTTCCTCTCAAGCATCACGGAGAGATACCTATCATAACTTTCAAATTCGGTGGTGCCTTCTTTAATATTCATCCTTCGAGTGGTACTATCTAATTGGTGTTTCCAATATATAGGTGGTTGTTTTCCTCGGGAGTGAACATTTTCAGGGTTGGAAAATTGGTCTTGAAATATGTCGGAACTTGGGCGCCCGTACCATCGCTTCACCCCCTCCCCTCCCCCAGTTTCTTGCAGTCTGCAGTATCCCGACTGCTTTTTTGCACGATATGTTAGCTAGCCACTGAAGGAATACAACAGGTGAACTGTTTTTTTTTCCTGGAAAAGGGACAGCTTAATTTTGGGCGGTACGGAGTAATTTCAGCACACTAGCTTTGTTTCACAAACTTTCTTATTTTACCATACGATTCCAATGGAAGCAAAGTTTGACGTCTCACTGCATTGCAGCAAACAGAACGCAATACGTGGTTATCTCGCCGTTCTGTCACTGAACCACTTTGACGCCTGAGGGCTTTTCCTTTCAAAGTTCGTCGTGTTGGTGGCAGAGGGACTCTAGAACGCTGTAAGCATTGTCTATCTGGCTTATTGCACATCTGAAGTTAGTACCAGCCAGTCGCTCCGTGATGCGATCTCGGGATAAACCTATCACCACCCATTGTATCAACGCTTTCCGTGGGGTTTTTACCTTTCCTTTTACTTATTACCTTTTAAGATCAACTTAGCCCTATTGTGTTTTGGGGTCCTTCTTTCATCGGACCTGGACCGATGATACGTAGATTAGGGTAATCGAGGCAGCTAGTTGAATGCCTGCTGTGCTTTAGTATATCTTCCTTGACCATTTTATATAACGTTGCTTTTTGGTTGCTTCATCAAGGTCAATCTTTGGGAAAAAAAATGCCAGGAGCAGCGAGTAAGGTAGCAGTTGTTGATGAATATCTGAGAAGTTTCTTAGTTCTCTGTTACATATGCATTCGATCACTAATGACTGTTCTGAGGGTGGTTATAGTAAACGTTGATTTCTGTTCTTCACCACTCCTTCGTTAGCCGAACGAATACCCAAAGACATCTGTGGCCAGTCTGCCGGACTTCAGTTATTCATCGCACACATTGAAATCCACCTCTCCACCCCCGTTCCGCTCAATTGGAAATAATTCCTCGTCCACTTTACCGCACAAATCCAGTCTTCTTTCCAGAGTCCGCAGCGGGAATAAATCGAAGAAGGACATGGATCTCGCTGTATCCAAGTCTGCGCGTGCTGTGTCCAAAACCAGTGGTCCGAAAACGGAGGATGGTTCTGGATGGGCACCTTCTGGACTTAGTGAAGCGGAACAACTTACTCTCGCCACACTAGAAAGTCAGCGCTTAGCTCAACTGGAAGAACGTGCCCGTCAGCAAGAGCAAGCGGATCTTGAGCTTGCGATTAGATTGAGTCAACTGGATACTACCACTTCGTCGTGACTTCCTGTTGATGGTGATATTTGCACATATACATAATCACTTTACTAGGAAACGCCATTAGCTTGCTTTCTCCAACTTACTGATTGATTTTAATCTACCCGGACTTTGGCATTTCCCACCTCAACTGTGTATGGGTGCTAATTATTCAGAACAGCCGATTTGTTCGCTTTTATCTTCGAATATCGTTTGTGTTGTTGCATTTTGAATTCAGTACCCTCAAATCGCCACATCTAATCACGTCCTTGATTCAACAAATAAACTGCTCTTCCTTTGCTCAATCAGCCTTCTGTTATTCAAGACCGGGATATCTGATACCCACCACCCCCTGTATAGTACCCATCGTCACTTTACTTTAAATAAGCTTTTATGTGATGAAAATAACTCCGGGTTGACTGGTCCTACCGTTTGGAGTTTTGTTGGAGACATCAGAAATCGAAATAGATCAGCTATAGCAACCTTTCGGTGCCTAACTGCCAGGCCACCAGAAGGAAGCATGAGGGCTGGGATACTGCCAGTTTGCCCAAGCCTAGGCATTGGAAGTCGAGAGGCAGAGGTTGAGTTCGAACCACGGACCTTCCAGTCAGCAAATTCGCGCTCTAACCACTGAGCCATCAGAGAGATTTGTCAACATGAAAACGGCACAGAAAGTCGTTTTTAGTTTTTTACATAAGAACGAGATTGCGGTGATTCTCCGGTGAACGCCACCTTAATTGACAAATTAGCGTATTTCGTAAAATTTGGCGTTCGGGTGGAATATTAGGTAGATGCGAACCCGGGACCTGTCCCACCTAGTGCCCAAGGGTGTCTTCCAATCTCACAGGTGATGTCGTGTCAAGGAATCTACGCCGATATCCTGAATAACGTTCCAACTGAATCACCAACCGGCCTTTACGTAATGCATTTAGTTGAAGAAAATTACAGACGATAAGCTTATCGAGTTCCCCGCTAGAGTCGCATTAATTTGGAAAAATGTGTTGCAACCATTCATGGACTCTGTGTCGCTTTTTGGTAGCTCTTTAGCCCAATCAATTGTTGTGGATGGGGCCAAGGCTTTGTTTCATTGCTTGAGTACCGTTTTTGTTTCTTTTTTGTTATGGTAAAACAGCCGAAGGCATCACATTTTCCGACAAGCCGACGCATCCAGGCCTGTGAATTGTAGGAAAACACGTCTCTAACGGTCTATAAGCCTTACGTTTTCCCGCTCCTAGCAATCTAAAACTTACAGAGAAGTATCACAAGAGGGTTGCTGCACAATTCAGACAGTCCTCTGAATAACAAACGCCTCCCAAAGTGTCTACCGGAAGCGTGGACAACCGGCATAGATACGAAATTCTTCCGGAACGGTGTGTTCTGTTGGACGAATACAATGGACAGTAACCTACTAGCCTTGGTGCACTGCAGCTAAGAGGAACGAGCGCTGAAGTGTCCCTATATTTATTTCCTACCTTATTTATTGACTGTAATGCTATCAAAGTGGTTTGAAGAAAGAATTATAAATATAAAGTTTTCCGGTTGATGCTGGTGCTTCATGTGCTTTAAGTCCAACTTACATCTTTATTGAACTTTCTGGTTGGCATCACATTTTCACGCTACAGTTTATGAATAGTTTATGGTAAGTTACCGTGTGCACAAAGCTAAGAAGCTTTGCAGCCTTAGCAGTCGACATACCACCAGTCGAATCGTATTACGCTCACTCGGAATGCAACAATCACAATGACGGATGCGCTGTTTATGTCACATGGATCAGGAACTTCGTGCCAAATGGTTTCACTATTTGTTGGTGTTTGCAGATGACCTACTGTATTTACGGGCCCTATTTATCAGCATTACAATTACTATGGATACTCTGGAGGATTACAAGTATTGGGGTTCCCCAGGAATCTTCCTGGGAATCGGCTCTAAGAAGATGTCTTTAGGGGCCTATTTGGAGTTACAGGGTTTATGGGGTATATTGGGAGCTTCATTCAGTTTCGTCAACGGTTGCCGTACCCCATGGAGCAAAATGTACCACGAGCACAATTTGGACTCCTCTCCATCGTCATTCCGTCAAGTTGCTTTGTTATAATTTTGTGTGTCTATGTACAGCACCAAACAATCTGAGAGAGTCGTTCGGAGTCCTAATAGTGCCAAATCTACAGAAACATACCATTCAAACGAATAGGCGGGAAGTGCATCATGTTCATGCTAGTGTTGGACTTTTCAGTTACTGCCTTTGGCTTCGCGCAATTTTATCATCTTCACCACTACTCGACACTTCACACTTTGAAATGGACTCAGCAACTGGTTTTTTGCTAGGATTGTAGAGGCACCGCGACTTCCTTCAGATCTCCCGTCCAGTCACTCAAGATATTGTCTGTCGCAGGTGATACTTTGCTCACCTGAAGTCAACTGTGGACATTGCTCTGTTCCACAACTTTGCATTAGCCTGGTAGATCGCTCAGGATCGGTTACGGCGCATGACGGGTGATATTTGCGCCTCCTCTATTGAGTTCGTTGCTAGTAAAATCACATATGTCGGCCAAATAAAGAAGGAGCAACAAAATGGTACAATCATTTATAACGAACATGACCGAAAGTTCAAAGTGTTGTGAACGACTTGTCATTGATCGTCAATGACTCTTGTCTTCTTTTTTGGGTAAAGGAATCTTCTCCGTGATAACGACTCATTATTGGAACCAGAAGAATAAAAGTACTGAGCAGAATAAATATGCCCTATGACATTCTACAAGAAATTACACTATGGTTTTGACATCCTGTTCAAAACGAAACGTTCATTCAACTGCAGATGTCAGCGGCGGCCATCTGCGGTTGTTTGTAACTCTCCGTATCAACGTTATGTTTAATCGTAAACACTTGCTAATGCACAGTAATTCAAATTCTCAAAGCTGTTGGCTACCAGCTGATGTATGAAACCACCAAACGAAGTCCGCCTACGTTGCGCATTCATGGGAATTTTGGAAGAGTTTCGATTCATTTCAGCATTCAGCTTACACCTTCCCAGACCCTATTCATGTAGGCTGCATTATTAATCAGCATGAACATTTGGACTGTGCTTCAGGTCGGCGTTTTATGGGCATCATGCCTTCCTTTGCGGTGACTATTTCGTTGAGGCTTTAACCAGAAGCTCCTCATCTTTAAGTTTACGTCGACGAACTCGACGTAAAACTGTGGGGCAAATATGATGGCAGCCAATTATTCAACACCTATGAGAAACCAGTTTCCGGAGACATAAGTGAGAGTGCAGGCATTCAAGATAAAATCACTGCAAATGCAGTATAAATTAACACAGTCCGTAGCTCATCGTCTAGGTCTAGAGGATTGGTTATAGCACAAAAACGAACATGTGGGTCGGACGTGACCTACAGACAATGGCGACTTTCTTACAGTCAGAGGTATGGATTTTCTCAGAATTCATCCGTAGGACGACTTCCCGCTACGCGTTCATTGTCTGGCACTTGCTAAACCAACTCAGCTTCCTTCTTTGCTGACTGAACCATCTCGGCGGAGTAAACAAAGCTGTTTATTTTATCTGTATTGATATACGGAAGGCTTTTGACAGAAGTTGTCAGAATACTGTTATTCGGTGTTGAAAAAATGATTCTGTTATCCTCAGGGATAATTCTTTTTTATTGTCTTGGGTGTACAATCTTCCCCTACGTCCCACTTATTCTGCTTTTTTGTGAAGGTTCAGCATTGCTCTGCATCAGTGACATGAATGGTCGGTGCGTCATCCACCTTCTGAGTAAAAATACGGAAGCTTGTTCACTTGTATGGACCTCCGCACTCGCACAAACGCAAGTGGCAAACACGTGCACAGAGATTCCCGTTACCCTCGTTGCTGTAACTCACATTCAAGTTTCCATTATCTCTTCGTTTTCTGCGAACTTCTGTATCGTACGATCATCGTGTTGGTGTTGAGTCTATCTCGTAGACATGGATGCGACCAAGTATTTTCATTCCCGTTTGGATTAATGTTGTATATACCGAACTATCACTCTCCCAACAGAGGCCTCTGTCTTGACCACTATAGGGGACTGCTACTGTTAGTATGTCGCTTGTTGGGCCAGGTCTTGTCCCCAATCTTGCAGTTTCGTAGAACTTTGTATCCACAGCAAGATCCTATCCCAAGAATGAAAGGCAGTCGCCAAGTTCGTGCCTGTTCAGTCTTGTAGTCAGTCCTTCCATCCCGATTATCGTATTTATTGGTAAAATGCACGAAAAATATCTGAGAACTCCCCATGATTGCATCCGTTCTGTATTCGTGTTGGACTAAACGAGAAATCTAAAGACTGTTGTCATCCAAGAGCGAGGTTCGTCTAAAAAGGCGGTTAGCTATTACACCAATGCTTCCAAATTTGCGTGCTTCAAAACAGTTGGCGATCTCCATCAAGCGCGCCAGTGGTTGCCCTAAAGAGAACCCGCCACCTGGACCATGGGAAATCACAGTCGTTTGACACAAAAGAGTAACCGAACGAAATTCTACGAAGAAAAGGAAGAATTACACTTCACGAAACAGCAGTCTGAAGCAATCTACAGCAGTAAACTACCTTCCTGCTCAAAGAAATGTTAACTGAATGAACGGAGACAGCACCATCTTGGAGTCTACAAACGTAATGAGGGACAGGGATTCACACGTGTAAGCGACTGTTAACCGTGTAGATTAAGTGTGCTGCCAAAAATCAACTTCGTGGGCGTAAATCCGATGTCTCCTTCGGCAGTGGCATGAATATCAGGTGAGTGGCCCGGATTATCTACAAAAAACAATGCATGCCAGAGGAGACATGATTAACTCATACCTTTAAATGTTGATAAAACCGTCCGAGAAAACGATTCGTTGCTGTGTTCTGTTCGTTTTGCCGTGATAACAATCAAGAATACGTCGCAGCTCTTGGGAGAAGGCAGAAATGAACTGGGGCCAATGTCCCAATACTGGTTCAATAGAATCCGAAGAGGACTATCTATGACCCCACGAGGGCCCGTGCAAATTTTCCAGGAGAGATTTCTTCCTATTGGGGACATCATTACCTCCAAAAACCGTCTATTTTTAAGCTGCTACCCAGTTATCTTCCGAAACTGAGTTTTTATTTTGCACGCCATTTTCCACCACCGTGGACCCTTTCAAAGTGGCCACGCTTCTCTTTTATTGGCTAGTTGCACTTTATGTGTACTAATGCATCTATCGTTCTCCAAGGTCATCCAAAATATATATGCCATAGACGCTGGATTCACTTTCCATTGTTTTTTGTTGCGGCAGTAGGGTCTCTCCGCCAAGGTTCCGACCTACTTCTCTCTGCGCTGGGCCCGACTGGTAGCTGGGGATTGCGCGTTCGTTCTCACGCCGTGCATAGTGGCTTATCGTACCCAATTATACCGTAACGCTTGCATAGGGGGTTCTGAGCCCGTCGAATGAAACGGTCGACATAAATGAGTGCGTTGGTGGAACAATTAGGGGGGAAGTGGTCCAACTACATCCAGGTGAATATTGAAATCCAACGTGGAGAATTCGCTGGGAGAAACTGGTGTGAGTAGATTCTACTCTGCAAGCAGGGGATCCACTGTTTGGCAAGTTATCTGAGGTGTTTCCGAAAACTAGGCACTGGTTGGCTGTTGGTCTGTTCGCCGACCTGGCAGCTAGATTCCAAACGTTCCTTCAATGATCGTGGTGATATCGTCAGATCGCGGTTGAGTTAGTGAATTCCACCTCTTTAGCCTGTGCGTATCTAATTTCTAAACAGCACCTGGCATCCCTAAAGCGATTGCTTGGTCCCAAGGTGGTCTTCGCGCAATTTGATTGGTCACCAGGTGTAAGATCCGCGCGGCTAAGGATCTAACAGGACGATTGCGGCTATCGGACTAAACGCAGTTTGTATCTAGTAGGCAATATGAGCAGTCGGACGAGAGCAGTAGATGATGTATTGTCAACTGTCGAAAACTGGTTCTATGGACAAACGGTTTAATGAACAGCATGAATTAAGCAAAGTGTACGATCGATAATAGCGCAATCGGCAAGAGCAGGAAAATAATCTGTGAGGCAGCAGGGCTTTCTGGAAGCGGCAGCAAGTAGGTACCAAACGAAGTACAGAAGCACAGATACGGGCAGTCAGTCAGTGTCAATTGACCGTATAAGAGAGCTAACGGCGCAGAAAAAAACCAGTATGTTCGGGAGGTGAGGAAACGTCTTTGACCGACGGCTCGATGCGGCGGCTCGTGTCCCGTGACAAATCGGATTGCGCCTTCAGGTCCGTCAAAAACAAATCTCAACAAAATCTATCTGGTGGATGTGTTACATAGGTTATACGAAAAATAGGGCCTCCTAAGGCGTCGAATTGATGTAGCGGATAACACGCTTGCCTAACATCGGTGGAGCTCTGAGTCTGATCCCCAGTCGGTCCGATTTTCCGTCAGAGCGAGCGCTCAAAAGTGGGTATAGCTGACACAAACTTGCAAGCAAAGACGGAAGGGCAGCAAAATATTGACCTCAGTTACTATACAATAAGCAGACCTGAAGGAGGAACGGGCGGCAAGAAAGCAAAACGGCGTTATAATAAACGGGCGCAAATCACTACTCATGAGAGGTCAGAACACAGAGTCAAAGAGGAGCGCAGACCGCCAGACATTCCAAAATAAGGACTTTCTGGGGAATTTTATATGGAGACATTTGCGAAACCAACAACAAGATGAGTTGCCAGCATAGCCAGAACAGAGAAGACACAAGCTGCCGTATATCATAAATATCAAGGTGATGGCTGCGAGACATTTACGACAAACGTGATCTACAAACTTCGGTGTAACGACTGCAACAAAAACTAGTTTGGCCAGACTGAACGGAAACTCGCCACCAGAATACACTAACACTAGCTTGCCGACAGAAGACATGATCCAGTGTCTCTTCTTTCAATCCGCGAAGACAGAGAAGGGCATCAGCTCAATTGGAACAGTGTTCGGGTACTTGCTCACATAAGAACAAAACCCGAACGAGAGTTTTCCGAAGCGTGGTACTCCACAGAAAAATCGATCGATAAACACACCGACGTCGACTCATTCTGTCAAATGTTACCAGCAAAAGAACTGCACGGTCACGGGGCCCCGAACCGCGCAGGAAATTAAGCGATGAAATGTTTGCAATGCAAATGCCAAGCTCGATCATCAAACCAACAATCAAGCAGCGCACCCAAGCTACATATATTCTGCAACGTTGCCAGAAAGCTGATTTATGGGTTACTACGTGAAACAGATACCAGGGTGGGATGAAGTTTTGAAAATGGTCAAAGACGGCTCTCGCTTGATTCCTGAGAACAAGAGCTCTGGGCTCGTCTTCTGATAGGAAGCACGTCACGATGGTATTGCAATAGATAATTGACGTAGTGAATTTGAGATGATGGTGGCTCAGTGTGTTTTGCGCTATGTACCGCCTCCTAAGTGGATGATTTGCAAAAAGATACTATGGAGCTCGGCGCGGGATGGAGCCTCAGCAAGGAACCAATCGGCCTCCTAGATAAAAATATCGCTATGTTAGTGGGAGCTTAGGTAATGATTACGGGATTTCTCCGGGCGGTTTTTGTGAAAAAATAAGAGAGGCAAGTACTGGGGGTCCATGATGCATGAAAATAATGAATTACCAGCCCTCGCGCAAGTGCAGGGACCATTTAATGGTGAAATACTTGCTTAGGGGTTCTCGGCGAAGAGTAATTTGACGGGCCTTTTTATGACTGTACTCTAAGAGAGAAAAAAAGGTTTAACTTCTCTGTTGACAATTTTCTGAATTACTCCAGTGACCTCCGTCCTAAAAGAGCAACTTTGGTTGGGAGTTTAGCATCATGTGAGCTACAGGAGTTGCAGAGATCTTTGGCGATGTAAAACCGGACTACAGCTTGGAGAGAAGGCGGGATTGTCGCATCACCTTTTAGAGCAGGTCACTTCGAATGGCGAAGATCTATGCACGCCCCGGGACAAAACGACAACAATAGCTTCAATTCTCAATAACCCGCGGAGGCTCTTGATGGATCACGGAGCATTATATCCAGCCAAGTTGTTAGCCATTCCTGTCAGTAACTTTATTCCGGGGCCATCATTACGATGTCCGATGAACTCAAAATCCTCGGAGCCAAGACGAAGTTTAGTGGGATTAAGCTTTATTCAGTACTGCTCGATTTGTCTGAACACTTGCCATTTGTGAACTTAATGAACACTGCAGTGCTACCCGAAATCAAGATGCCATTCTGTTGATGTAAGCAAAATTAGGACTACGTAACACGTGTCGATGGGTAGTTAGATGTTTCGGATGGCATTCTTCGGGCCGAAAGACGTTCACGAATTGAGGCTTTTGCCCATACTTCCGGAGAATGGCTTGTTCTTGTCGTTTGGCCGCTCCGGTTCATCAAGAGGGCACAGGCGGAAATACAGTATAGCACCGCTCATTAATTTCTCAGCGCCGGCTGTCTATGAACCGTAACATCTCAGCACTACCTTGGAACGGCGCTGCCATGTCCAGCCTAATGGCACACCTGCAACCATTCTGTTCATGGTCCCAACCGTCCCCTGTCACCCTCTTGGACCTTCTTATTCAAATAAGGACAAAAGTTTTACCTAGCCCCAACCGCCCGTTGGACGAGCTTATCTAACCCGCTGAATTATTCTCTCGGGAGCAAACATCTGGGAGTTCATCTGTGCCTTCGGTTTGTCCCAGCCATTGACTGGTTTCTATCGCTATGCTCGTTTGGTCCTATGGATTGGCCTTGCTTCACCCTCCCGAAAACTTACCCCCGACGCCCACAAAGACAACAATGACAACAGTGAGCTTCAACTTACACCGTAATTTTGAGGTATGCACTGTCATTTACTGAGAAATTTGCGCCTTATCTGGACCACACCCATTCGCCTAACTGTCCAGGCTCAACCAGCTTCATAAACGGTTCTCAGGTTCAGTTCAGATCGGCCACCCACATCACTGAAATATTCGAACCTCTGTTGCCCCGTTGCCACAATTTTCCCCTAATTTAAATTTCCCTAGCATGCAATAAGCAGTTTTCCTTCGTTTTACTTTTATTATTGCTTTAGTAATTAGACGTTGAGCTCGAATATCAGAATCGGCAGACACTAATAAGGTTGAGTATTACGCTTAAATAGTTTACAAGGTTAGGTGCATCTTATGAATATAAATACAATGTGAAAAATGGGGCACACAAAATTGGGGAGACTTATCAGTTTGTAAGGTCCTTGGTGAGGTTGAACGAAAAGAGGCCGGGTACAGGGAGGGTTCTCTAGGCAACATTATCGCCACACATGTTCCTTGTTGTCCGTGGCCTGATGTTTGCTGCCACTAGATTCAAGGGCCAATGCGGCACGCTGTGCTGGTGTGTTGAGCCTGCCTGGGTTCTGACGTGCGTTTGGTGCGTGTGTATGTGGTTAGCCGTGTTCTGTCTTTATGTATGTCGTTGCAAAGACAGTAATGTGAAATCACATGGCGTCTTATAAAAGTTCACGGGGCCGGAGTTGACCTGTTGTTGGCATGTTGTTCATCAAAGTCGTATTCATGTCACGACGTTGTCTCATGATGCACGTTGTGGGATGTGGAACAAAACGAAGCACGATGGAGACAGTGAACGCGGATGCAGTAATCAGATTGGGCAACCGCTACACCTTTATTGTTGGAAACGAGAAGGACGAAACCGCTCGTGGGCTGTGGGAGAGTTTCCAGCAACCTTGCGAGTAGTTTCCTTTGTGAAAATATACTGCGATATCTCGAATATCGTGCCAACTGAAACATGAGGCCGCCTGTGTACAGCACATTCAGTTGAAGAATATCATAATCGGGAGATTCATTTGGGTCTCGTGAAAACCAAACTGATTTGCAAATGAGTGAATTCCTCGAACACTTTTAGAACTTGAAAGAAAGGCCTCATTCGGTTATTGAATTGCCCGGTCGCTCCCATAGGTCTCGAGGTTTTGGAGCGGAAGCAGCACCCAACCGAATGCGAAATCGAAAAACTTAGCACCCAATATGGATCCTATTTATCCGGCTTGTATGCGGCTGTCCATGAATATGGGTATTTTTTCACGTGACAACGGTTTGGAGGTATCCATCCCGTGCTGGGGATAACAAGGTGTTGGTGGTGGGTTGAGTTGGAACGACCCGCATCAGAATGCATTCTGTCACCATGCTAGCGAGTCCACCACGCGTATAGCTGACGGATGGCAAGCTGTCACCAGCAGAGGGGAGGTTACCTCCCTTGAGAGACTGACAAAACCAGGCAGAAACTCTAAGGCATGCTGAACGATGTTTCCTGCAGGATTGTTAGAGCTACGCCGCCGGTGTCCCAACCCGTTGTGGGGGGTTGCCTACTGCTTCGTGAGCAGCATATTATTTATGGGCAGCTCGTAGTTTCGCGTCGACAAGGGTGGACGCAGCGGGGGTTTGAGGCTGAATACGCGTACGTATATATTCTCCGAAGGTCTTGGAAGGTACGATCGGATCATTCGTGTTTTCTCCGTCCCATTCCTTCGAGAAGTCCGCTGGCTATTTTCTTTGGCTGTCACATGTTTTTACAGGGAACGCTTAGTTTTTCCGGGCGAAACCTGTCTTGGTGGCCCGTTTTCGTGTGGCCAGCTGGTGGGTCCCTGATCCGCAGTGGTTCTGTATCTTTTGAAATGGCAGCTTGTCTTCTGAGTCTCATGTACTTATCAATTTGAAGAATAGTATGAACCTAATTTCCAGAAGATGCCAAAGAATCCTGAGTAACTATTTGTTTCTACGACTGTGTACTGGTTTTTGGAACGAATGTCGTATCAGTTTCCTGGACTTCCGGGACAGTAGTCATGCATGTCACCCATGTAAGACTTCTCCCAGTTTATTCTAGTCAACGAAAATATACGTTCATGCGCGTTACAAATTCAGAATTAACTTTTGAGTTTCGAGGATCTTGACCCAGTGACTGATGAGGTAAACAGTCAGCACACAGTAGTCACTATGTACCAATGGAGCCCTCGTCATCAACGAATTGCCTTAAATCGCTGATTGCCAGATCCATTTGGGATGGTACTTTACTTAAGAACATCTGAACCATAACCGTTCTTTCGCGACTACTTATAGCGTGCACAAAACGCCCACTAAATGCGACGAGCTGGAACAACCTGCAGAAGGGTTTTGGAGCCTTGACTTCATGCACCAGCAAGCGATCCCGAAGCTGGTCGTCGGGGGAGAGGTACTCAGAGTCTATTTGGGAGCGAGTCACCTTGCGAGAGAGCTCCGGGTGGGCAGAGTCGTGTTTAATCATAGAGCAGCGTTGGCTGCCCTTCGCTTTTTGAATCAGCCAGAAATTCCGTCAACCAAGATCTGAGACTCAGATATATCTTTTGTAGGCTGGGTATACGCATGTGTGGTTTTTTGGCCGTTTAAGCCTAGCTGGCTGTTGGATATAAGGAAGCTCCGCTTAGAGCATGAGGCAGTTAGTAGGAAACCAATTCAACAACGTTTCTGATGCTTCTGGAGTTAGAGGTGGAAAGTGCTGAAGTACCCAAAAGCTATTTTTCATAGACTCCTGCATCCAGAATCGAAGTGCACCCTTATATTTGGCTAGGTTGTTGGGACTCAGTCAACCGCTCTTTCGCGTGTTCTCTGCTCGCGGTCATTCCCATCCTAGCCGCCATTTGTCGACCTTTTGGCGGAGTGCAACAGAAATGCAGTAGTCATGCATTTTCAGAAGTGTCACTGGTGAATGTCTTTTCCACGGCTCCACGACAAGAACACAACCGACCCGTGAAACTTGGGCAAAAGCCTCGATCCTTTGTATCAATCCGTGAATCCATGAATCCGTGAATCCTGAGGTAAATGCGTTGAAGGTGGTTTCATATGAGCTGGCAACCAAGCATTTGTGTGGGAGTTGCAACGGAATCTGATATTGAGGTGAACGTTCATGACTTATTTTTCATTGAAATTTTCCTCGTGTTTCCAAACAAAACCGAACTTACCTAGTACTAGCACCTCTGGAAGGCAATCCAAGAAATAGCTTTTGAATGTTGGAAGGCCATTTTGAACATTTAGGAACCTCTGTTGACATCTCCGTTTTGTATTTAAACATGGAAATGACGGGAATCCTGGAGGTTTGTTCGTTTTTTTCCTAGCAAGTCTCTTTGTTCTCCTTCCCCATTTCCATTTTTCGCGAGGACATTCGCATTTAGTTTTGTAAGAATAGCAAAAAGAGGTAATTTTGTCTGCATGGTTGTTTACGAAAACGAGCCCTAGCTGATCATCTTTGACTCTCCTATGCCCCTTGGCGATCTAGACTGCAGCGTCAGCTTTCTGGATTTCCTTCTAGGTGGCTGGACAGAGACCTAAGTGAAAAGCGCTAAGCACCGTTTCAAAAGAGGGATTTCATTGTCAATTTTTGCCTGGACCACTCCGCTCTCCGCTTTTTCAAACTTTAAGGCCTCTAACAGAGAGGCCAGTTCATCCTTGACCGTTCCGGTGAAAAAGGAAGAATTTGCACTTGTTTTCCGGACTCGTAAATGAGGGCTTTTCCATCCTTTGCAAGTATCTTGTCGCCGCAGGATGTACAGCTCTGCTAATGCAAAGGCAGCTGGCGCAGACAACGCAGTAGGAATTTGGTAGCCGGTCTGTCTGGTCATCCGATAAACCAACGCACCGAAAAAACACCTGGCCTAGCAAGTGTGGGCTTGCGTTCCACGTTTCATATTCGACAGACACACGTTTTACACAAAACCCTCGTTGTTCGGCAGTAGTTTTGCGAAGAACGGCCTGCCATCATCTGGCTCATGTTTGCATATACGTGAGTATAGAGCAAAAGCAAAGTGGGAACTTACTAATAGTTTATCAAACCCAGGTTACCCCCATAATGACTGGCGAGCTAACGGAAGAATTGTTTAATGGAAATGCGCGGGCGGAAAACGAAACCAGTTTTGAACGTGCCGCAAACAAATTCGTACACGTCAAAAGGAGTCTGGATTGCTGCTTTGGGAATGACACCTCCGGCCTAATGGATCTTATAGTAAGCTGGGGCCAAGTCAGTTATTGGGAGGACCATTTGCTGAACATTCCTTTGGGACATTTATGTATATACCGAGTAGCATACTTGACAGACACACTTGGGGCTCGATAATATTCCAAAGAATCTCAATCTTTGGAGGTTTTCGAGTGGTAATCACCAAAATCTGCTCAAATGGCGGATGATATCTGAGGTAAACAGTTGCCGGGCCTGTTGTTTGGCGAAGTCTAGATTCACGCCTGGTCAACTCCTCGTTTTTACAAGCGCATTTGGCCTTCGCTATCAGTGTGACGAGGACCGTCATGTTTAGTTGCCGTGCTTGGAAGACACGATTTGTAGTGGATGAAAACTGAAAAATAAATGCAGGGAAAATATTGACAAGATGCAAAGCAGACCGAAGGCCAAGCTAGATGATCGAAGTAGCCTGTCAGTGTTCGATGGGTGTGGTTTAATCTCCTCTCCTGGGGTAAAACGAGAGATCGAATCAGTGTCAATAATGGGCCCGGCACATCAAGGCCGGTGAAGTGTCTAGACGGACCTAGGTCAGGAGTATGGAGCTGCCACTCATACGTGACAATACGTGCGTACTTTGTTGCTTGCGGTGCGTATTTGACTGAACTAAGACAAAGTTACTCAAGGTTGAGTGGTATATCGCTGACATTGGCGCCGACACCGGTAAAGCTAACAAACTAACCCATGTCAAGGAACTCGTATTCCCAAAAAATATCCCGGAAGACGCCATACCTGTAGGACCCGCCATCTCTAACACAGCCACTCTATAAAATGCAATGCTGACCAACCAACCAACACCTGTCAGATATACTTCATATAAGTTTAAAAGTGCGCCTTAAGCACTTCGGCGTTCCCAAAAGCATTCCCTCCATTTGTTCTTAATGGGGTCGTGAAGTTTTTGCCAGGCGACACTTTTTCGTCACCAAGGCTTTGAAGGAAACGTTTGCAGCCACACTGGCAGCGTATGAACCCATGCAAACGTGGAACTAATTGCTGAATTGGTAAAGAACTTCTGTGGCAACTACACACTCATTTCGTATCTTCACAGTTACCATCGATGAAATCCTTGACGCGACAACCCAATTCAGGAAACGACGCCGGATACAGCTACATATACACTGGTGCGACCGCCAAAAGAATCACGAATTTTTAATGGGAAATGCATGGCTCAAACGTCACAAAGAGGTTTTCAGCTTAAAGGTTGGGCGCAAAGGCAATGCTTGACAAGTGCGGTTGTTGCTCGGAGTAGTCTGTGCAACTGGACAAACAAGATATTTTAAATTCATCCTACCAAATAATACGCGATATTTTGGCTCTGACGAAAATATGCAGCGGATATTAGCAATTTGCGATAAGTGTTCATCTTGGTTCACTGCTTGCTGTCAGTGTATGAACCTAGTGGGAAAGCAGCCTGGCGGAAGAATAAGCGTCCCATGAGTGGCAAAACCTAATGCGAACCACCTAATTATTCATAGTTCCGACAGGCAATCTCAAATGTCTGACATACCTGTTCGGGTTCAGTCGCATTCCTGATGCGATGAGATACGAATAACGCGTTTATCCCCCAGCTTCTAGAGAACAAAATGGTATGCTAGGTAACCCTACAAGGCACTGTTTACGGATGTTAGTCTTACATCCGAAATGCAACACAACCGCGTTGAAGTGACCACTATCGCGTGCCTTTTTTAGTGGCACCGACAGGGCTCCAAAGCATCCTTTCGTGACGTGAGGATCTTATGGGCATGCTGACATTGAGACAACTGGAATTTTTGTGCATTTGTACCTGTGTAAAACCCGCACAGTTTTCGCTTGCAGTCGCCCAAATGCAAAGGAAGCCGGCTCAAAGACCCAGCCAAACAATCACCCGCAACTGGATGTAACGAGGTGGAGGAAGACAGTCAGAACCCATGTTTAAAGCAGCGTTCTCAAAGGACGATAGTCATATTTTTATCCCTTGGAGATGCCTGCAATCACAGCACATGAATTCGAAATTAGTTTGCCCTCTATACGGCTCCCAATACCCCGATTGCTTCGCATCGAACGTGGGTGCAACAAAACCCTGGCCGTTTACTGGCAACACCAGGAGTATGCTTTACTCCTTTGGTGAATTTGACTGAGATGCAAGCGGCAGAAGATTGTGACAACAGGGTTTATTTATTTCGGTTTGCGAGCTTACCTACCCGGACATAAACACAAATGGTCACCTGCAGTTTACAGCATTACTCATCGACAGTCTGTGAACATGTGCGACAAGTGAAATACCAAGCGGCATGATCAATGACTTCGGACAATGAAATGGCTTCAGCGGTGGACTTGAATGGTGTTCGAAATTGGGGTCGGTATCTGACCAGGGCCCAAGTTTTAAGCCAGTTTTTCGCCCACTGTGCGAACTCACATCCGTTGGAAGCATACTGAAAAAAATACAGTCGATGGGAGATCTAACGACTAACGGGCGTCTTTGTCTATTTCAATACGCTTGTTTTCCACACTAGGTGAGAATGAAAAAAATGGTCTTTGGTCGGATAATTCACGCGGAATTCTGCGATGTGGACAGTGTCGCTGAGTATTCTAACGATATATGTACGGCTGGCACCTGCCAAAGGGGTATCCGTGAGGTTGGTCGCGCCACTGTCAGCGTCCTTTCAACGAGGCAAAGTTTACACAATTGCTCTTCGAGCTGCCCATCATCCCCACCACTGATGCATAGACGCGCGGATTTGCAATACACACAAAGTTATTGGAATGCAATTGCCCATGCCGTAAAGTCATTGGCTCCAGCGAGAGGAAACTGTGGTCCGATTAATTCACGATGCAAATAAAATTCAGCATGCGGCAGGAGCCAGTGCGCGGGTGAACTTGGACACCTTCTTCAGGGATGAAGTTTGTCGTCTATTGTTGACGGTAATTTTTAGTTCCGCAAGGTCACTTCCGCCAAACTTTGGCGTTGAATCTTATCCCAAATGAATGACAGATATCCGGGGCTAAGCTACCTGAAAGCACTCGCTCGCATCTATTTTTGTTGGCCCAGTGGGAATGGTGATGGGCCTGGTAGGCACGATAGAGCCGAAGTGGGTGATCCACAAATCTTCAACACCATTGCTGACATATTATTAAATAACTATGATTTTCATACGTCCGGAATAGCTTTGACATCAAACGCTGTTAGCCTGTAATATCCATTTTCAGCGATATCCCCCAGAAACTTTTTTTCGGCACCAGCCCTTAATCCACGTCCTACCGCCGTGGTGATTTTTCTGAAGGCATGTAATTGCAACAGTAGGGGGCAACATTTCATTTGAAGTCACACTACTAGGTGAGCAGCAGCTGTTTAGGAAAGCGTCTTGATAAAGCATGGCACAAACGAGAACATGGCAGTAGATTTGGGGATTTTTCGTTTAAATACGATGTAATTTAACACCCACACTTTTAGAGGTCACTCTCCAGCAGATGGTAAGCACAACAGAGGTTGAAGCTGATATGCGACGCTGAAATTCAAAGGTGTTTGCGCACTCATTCAGTGCCAAAACGAAAGTCGAGGATCCGAATTGGGGGCCTTGTAACTGAGAGATCATCACTTAGGTTAGGGGAGCTAAAGTGTCTGATTCGTTCTCGGAAGGATCGGCGAAATAGTTCGAAGTTTTCGAGTTGGGCCCCTAAAAATGAAGTGGCACATAAACCAGCTACGGTCGACTGCGACTATCGGAAAATCCTCTGAACGTGTTTGTTCCTCGTATGTGGCTTGGCACCAAGTGCTGCATTTTCTGGTGGCGAAGAAGTTGCCCTATTAGACCTTCAACACTTGAGGGCTTAGGAATTTTGGTTTTATTTCACCAATCATCCTAACTGCTCAGATATATTGATATAGTTTTTAACCGTTTTGACCTTTCGTCCGCTAGTAGAGGTTTTAGGCTTCTGACAGCTCCAGGCCGATAGAAGTACGATTCCGATTATTCTACGGAGTTAAAAACTTACATATATGCCTATATGTCTACAATTTTTGTTGATGGAAAATATTCTAACGTTTTTTTCTTGCTATGGTCGGCAATAACCTTTACCAGTGAAGCAAC
>SJOL01009124.1:694288-729458 GCA_004794785.1 Opisthorchis felineus
TATGCGAGTCCTCGTGCTGGCAAAATTACTGCCCTGCGTTGAGAACTTAAAGAGCAGTGCTACACCCTTTTTTCGCTTGTGCCTTTCAGGTGAACGACAACCGCAGAACGGCAAGAACACAACCGACCCGGGAAACTTGGGCAAAAGCCTCGATCCTGTGTATCAATCCGTGAATCCGTGAAAAACAGTCGTTTGGGCTACTGCAGAAGCTTGTTCTCCAGCTGTTTTGACCGCAGCTGGAACTCTAAACTCGGAATTTTATTCTATGCCATATCTGGCAATCTGTAGGCCCACAGCGCTGTTCGAGCTACGTCCCTCAACTAATTAGCGGCTGCCTCAACTGATTCAAACAGACACAGTGTCTGCTACAGTTTATGGGACTTGTAAAGGGAAGACTTAAAGATTTTACCCCTCTCTTTTGAATTCTCTTAACCCCATGACAGAAGTTGCTGAGGTGCATGAATTCGCAGAGGACGCGCGACCGGTCGCGCGAGTATATGTATATCCTAACTCGAGTTAGGATCGTACAACCTGTTACTGTGCGCACTCCGTAAGGGACGACACCGTATCACCCAAATTATTGAGCCGTCTCCTAAGCAGCCAGGAGGTAGATGTGCAGCTACGTGTAAAGATTCGTTTACTAGGCCTGTATCGCTCGAACAGGTCCAACGGTTCAAACACTGAGTGTTTACGAGTATAGGTCGTTACCTTACAGTTATGTGCGGTCGTCGCTGGACTGATCCCTTCCTCCGAATAATGGAAAGTCCACTTTTCATCATTCATGTGTCCGTTCAGTTAGAAAATATTGGCCTCAAAAAACAGCGCGCTCCGATCGCCCAACGATTACTTTGACCACCGGCGCATTGTTTAATATGGTCGAAATACTTTTAATACCAAAGAGTCTGGTGCTGTTTAAAAGGCGTCTGCTGTGCGAAGACGCATTAGAAATCAGCTATTGATGTTTTACTTCCTGCGCTCTCGGGCCTGGACAGCCCCTTGCAACCAAGTGGGTCAGCTGTTGGGACATTGGCTCCGGGAAGGTTCCCTGCTTCGCGCTTCGTACTTTTGAATCAGAATCTAGGGAGAGTCCCCGAATAAAACCCTACATCCTCCCACTGTCATGTGGGTCAGACTTTTAAGTCAGAATCTAAGAACTGGGTGTCTCAACCAAACCCCTCTCTTCTGCCTGGGCGACCTGAAGATATCACTCGCCCTTAGCACTTCATTCGCTGACCCCCCCACCCAATTCCTGACTCATTTAGCTATCAATCACGTAACTGTTGTTGCATATCTAAACGTCCGTCCAGTGAAGCAAAATCAAAATAAACAGACGGCCAGGGAACTTCACATCAGAATCGGAGAGCATAGTAGAAAAATAAACAGGCCGCCGAGAAACGCGGATGAATATCAAGCGTTACTGAAAGACTCGGCAATTGCGGAACACGCACTGGGCACGGGGCATAAAATAGAATTAGAAAATGTTAAGGTTCTGAGGCGAGGACTACGGTCCACATCACAGAGACTGATCGCCGAGGCGGTAGAAATCGCCAAGCATCCCAGTGTTAACAGAATAGAAGGCGTGGAACTGGCAAGCGTGTGGAGAACGGTCTTGGATCAATCGAGCTAACACGTGTTGGTGTGCGATTATCAGAAGGGGGAGTAGTCATCATCTGGATTCCACTTAACCTTACCCAACTCCCCCCTCCCCCCAACTAAATTCTCGCAAACCTCACAAGCCCACGAAGACCAAGGAAAATCTAGCAGTGGCAACCGCGGTGAATCGTCAATGGAAGCACCCTGAAGTGGACGATTAAGGAACAAGAGCCGATCAGCACTAATTTGAAGCTCCTCCAACCTATCACTTCAAGATTTTGGCAACCACACCAACCGACAAAAGCCATTAATTGACACTCAACACTAAGCTAGTGAGATAATCTGAAGAGGGCTAACCGATTGGTTCTCCGTCTGCCTTATAACCTGGCCAATTTGGTGACCTGCTCACTTGGCCTGATGAAGCTTTTGTGTCAAAAGCGAAACGTTGCCCAATTAAAAACTACCGATTGTTTACCAAGCCCTTCTGAAACGATGACTTCTCAATCGGTTCCAAATTTTTTCCAATTGATTGAAAACAACTACGGACCATGTGTTCGCAAATTGTCCAGTGACTACGTTCGATTGGCAAGGCTAGAGGCAAACTGGGAGAACCACCGCATATTCAATAAAAGATGCTTGAAGCAAAACATAATCCCCACATCTTTACTGGTTAAGCCACCGGATACGTCACTCGTTTCTGCCCGAATAGCATTCTCAGCGGCCAAGTCATTCCTCAAACAGAGGATCTACTTGACTACTCGGCGTTTATCTGATATCCGTCACCACGCAAGTCGGCTCAATCAAGATCTTCAGACCGTACTCTCTCCCGCACACTTCCAGTTACTCCAAACCAAAGCGACAGAGGTGAAAACCATCCAAGGACAACACTGCAAAGAGAGGCAAATACGTAAGTTCGAAAACTTACTTTCTAAGACTCAGCTTTCTAGTGAGCTCATGACTAAGCCTGAGCCACCCACTAGCTATTGTAGCGTGGTAAATTTATCAAATAGACCGCTAAGTGAGGAAGAACGTTCTCTGTTAGAGAAGGGCTTGAATTTTGCAGTAAGCAAAAGAGTGATAAGGGCGGAAGAAATAATTCCTAGCGTTGAATCTGTGTTTCAAAAACTTCCGCCAATGGAAGCGGAAAAGCTACGGGTGCAGCTAGTCACAGTCCTGAAGTCCCAGCAGCCGGGAGCTCCAAATATTACACCAACAGAGCGAAGAGCGTTAAACACCCTAAAACAGGCGGACAACATAGTGATTACAAAGGCGGATAAGGGTAAGGCCACTATTGTCATGAACAAGAGTGATTATCTACAGAAGGTCAAGCAACACCTGGCCGAGGGTCCTTACCGGCAGATCGATAATGCGAATATTACATCTATAATGAATAGGAACAAAACTGAAGTTGGCAGGTATTTGCGGTCCGTGATAAACCACTTAGGGCAAGGTAATTGGTATCGATTGTACCCCAAAAGTGCAATCCAACCACGGCTTTATGGCCTACCAAAAATCCATAAACCAGATGTTCCAATAAGACCGATAGTAGACGGAATAGGTTCCCCACCGCATGAGCTAGCCAGATTCTTGGCAAGCATTCTAAAACCCCTAACCGGGAAGTCTAGTACTTACATTAAGAATTCATATGACTTTGCCAACAAAGTTGCGGGTGTTGCCGTTGAACCAGATGACATCCTTGTGAGTTTCGATGTCAATTCGTTATTTACAAATGTGCCAAAAGAGGACTCTTTAGAAATAGCCAAGCGACTGCTACTAGCGGACACCACCCTTTCAGAACGGACACAGCTCACGGTAGATGAAATAGTGGAAGGTATAAAAGCATGTCTGGATCTCACCCACTTCGTTTTTGACTCAGTGGTTTACACTCAAGAACAAGGTCTAGCAATGGGATCTCCGATATCCCCGGTGTTGGCAAATATATTTATGGAAGAATTTGAACAGAGAGCTTTAGCCGGATTCCCATACCCACCTAAGATATTCTGGCGATATGTAGATGACACTTTCGTCGTGATGAAACGGGACAAGGTTAGTGAGTTTTACAACTATCTGAATGAACTGAGTCCACACATTAAATTTAGTATGGAGATAGAATCAACCTCAGGTACACTGGCCTTTTTAGACTGCATGACACATAAGGTCGGGGGGAAACTAAAGACTACAGTGTACGAGAAGCCAACCGACACTGGGGCAGTTTTGAACTACTCGTCTGCCCATCCGAAGTCGGTATACGCCAGTATTGCCTCATCAATGTTTAGGCGTGTAAGGGCCCTGTGCACAGAAGAAGCTGATCGGACAGCGGCCCAAATTGAAGTAAAGAACAAACTTCGAGGCAGTGGATATCCAGCTAGCTTGATTAGGCGGCAATTACGAAGGGTGCTGGCACCGGTAGCAAAACCCAACAGGGAATGGATCGGGACCGCTGTTATTCCGTATAAACAGGGGACGTCGGAGGTCATTCGAAGAGTTCTAAACACGGCTAACATAAGAGTAGCTTTCCAGAGGGGAAACACTCTGCGCTCTGCACTGGTGCAATTGAAGGATCGTCTCCCGGCAAACAGAACCAGGGATTGTGTCTACAAAATTAAGTGTAACGACTGCACCAAGGTCTATATAGGACAGACGGCCAGAGAACTTCACATCAGAATCGGAGAGCACAGTAGAAAAATAAACAGGCCGCCGAGAAACGCGGATGAATATCAAGCGTTACTGAAAGACTCGGCAATTGCGGAACACGCACTGGACACTGGGCATAAAATAGATTTAGAAAATGTTGAGGTTCTGAGGCGAGGACTACGGTCCACATCACAGAGACTGATCGCCGAGGCGGTAGAAATCGCCAAGCATCCCAGTGTTAACAGAATAGAAGGCGTGGAACTGGCAAGCGTGTGGAGAACGGTCTTGGATCAATCGAGCTAACACGTGTTGGTGTGCGATTATCAGAAGGGGGAGTAGTCATCATCTGGATTCCACTTAACCTTACCCAACTCCCCCCTCCCCCCAACTAAATTCTCGCAAACCTCACAAGCCCACGAAGACCAAGGAAAATCTAGCAGTGGCAACCGCGGTGAATCGTCAATGGAAGCACCCTGAAGTGGACGATTAAGGAACAAGAGCCGATCAGCACTAATTTGAAGCTCCTCCAACCTATCACTTCAAGATTTTGGCAACCACACCAACCGACAAAAGCCATTAATTGACACTCAACACTAAGCTAGTGAGATAATCTGAAGAGGACTAACTGATTGGTTCTCCGTCTGCCTTATAACCTGGCCAATTTGGTGACCTGCTCACTTGGCCTGATGAAGCTTTTGTGTCAAAGGCGAAACGTTGCCCAAATTAAAAACTACCGATTGTTTACCAAGCCCTTCTGAAACAAAATAAACCCTTTTTACTTTCACGCAGCTGTTCCACATTGGGTCTATCAACATCGGCACTGTGTACAATTGGCAACAGTTAGCTCTTGCCCACACCTTGTTCTCTCTTTCGAACTATGTATGTTGTGTATACAAGACTCTAGCTCAGTTGTGCACCTCAAGCCGTTCTCGACAACCTAGATCTCGCATACTTTATTGTCTGGGTGTCTAGTGGTCCTGATACCATGGCTGATAGTGTCTACAGTGTGGGAGTTGTAGTTAGTCCCAGGACTGAATGCGCCTTACTGGACTGGATTTTCATAAACAGTCGTCTGTGTGCTGTAAGATTGGTTATTTCACTCAAGTTCGATGCATCTCGGCGTGCTAAACGCTGTTTGTTTGCTTTCTCAGTATACGCCCCGACAGACGGCTGATGCTGAGGAAGACAGCCTCTATTGAGGGTTGCTGCGGTTGCTTTGGTCAACAATAATTACATATATGTTTCATATATCTATACAGATATCTTCCTCTCACTTGCCATGAATATCCAGGTCGACCGACCAGGTCCTATAGAAGCTGTTCTTGGCGCACGATTCGGAGTCGGCGCTCGCCGGACAGATATTGGGGTCAGTTATGTGCTGAATATCATCATATAACTACACTTGCTCAACAGGGTATGCCCCAGAAGTTTGTAAACATAATCCGATCCCTATATTCACATACTTCTGGGTGGGTGGGAGTGTATGGTGAGCTCTCGAAAAGCTTTCCTACAAAAAGTGGTGTCCGACAAGGATGTCCACTCTCTCCATTCCTATTCAACTTCATCATTGATGAAATAATGAGGCGAACGCTGGATGGTCTTCAAAACCCCGGTGTTCAAATTGTTGCTGGTGAGAGCCTTGTCGATCTGGAGTACGCAGATGACATTGCCCTCATCTTTGAAGACCAAAACGAAGCACAAGCCCTGTTGAATAAACTGACCACCATCATACCATCTTTTGGCATGCGCCTTGCACCTTCAAAGTGCAAAGTCATGCTTCAGAACGTGCAGTCTTTGAACATACCCCTTACAATTCAAGGAGAATCACTGGAGGTTGTGGAAAATTTTACATACCTCGGTAGTTGTATTAGCTCTGACGGAAGTGTGTCTGATGAAGTCAGTGCAAGAATCTCAAAGGCTCGAATCACATTTGCTAATTTGCGTCACTTGTGGCGTCAAAAAGGCATCTCACTAGATCTTAAGGGTCGTGTGTATCAGGCTACAGTAAGGGCTGTGTTGTTGTATGGGTGCGAGACATGGCCTCTGCGGACAGATGATGTGAGGCGTCTTCAGGTTTTCGACCACCGATGCCTCAGAAGCGTGGCTGGTTTTGGATGGCGTCAGCGTGTTAGTAACGAGGTGATTAGAAAACGGGTATTTGTTTGTGCTGCAGGTACTTCAATCGGGGAAAACATCCAGCACCACCGACTACGATGGCTCGGTCATGTGCTACGCATGCCGAAACACCGTCTACCGAGACGAGTGTTGTTCTCCGTGCCTCCTTCAGGATGGCGCAAACCGCGAGGTGGACAACGTATGACTTGGCAGAAGGGCGTGAAAGAGATCACGAAGAGTTTGGGTGTTGTTGGTGTTGTACGCCTTCCAGGATGGGGCCCCCGTGACCCCGCCTGTGCTTGGCTGGAGACGTTGCAAGAAATGGCGGCTAATCGATGTCAGTGGCGTTCGTGCTGTCAGTTTCTTTCCAGATTGTCTGATTGAGCGCTTGGAGGTGTAGGCACCTCAGAACGCTTTACATAGGCCAGCACTAGGTCCCCTCCCTCACCCACTCTTTTTCTCTTCTTTTCACTTTAGGGCTTTAAATATAATTAGACGAACCTTATGGTTGTACGGCAGTGAAGCATCAGTGTCAACACTGATGTTGCTGTCTTTGATGATGATGATGATTGATGAATATCATTTGTTTCTAGCAAACACATGTGCCCACACCGTGTGACTTGGAGGCCAAAAACTGCAAACCAGCCATGAATTAATTTAGACTATGTGGCAATCAACTACCGATGGAGAGCTTCGGCACATTATTGTCGTTCATTTTTTAGTGCAACGCTGGGATTCGATCTCGGCATTGTGTGGCCGTGCATATCTATTCGCATCCTTCTGGAATTTTCTGCTTGATTCAAAGCCTTTCAGTTCATCGCCTGAAAAGCATCTCTGTAGTTCAACGGTATGGAGTTGAGTTGGCCTCGTTCTTCACTCTGGTGGCATGGAAGCTAGGCACCGAAAGGGTGGTACAGCTGAACGATTTGTTTATTTTAGGCTGCGGTTCGTCGGAGTGCGATGACGCTTATGTAAGGTTATACGCTCGGACACTGACGCTGGAAGGGGCTCCGTAGTCACAGTGCACGTATCCGTTGTAGGCCTACAGCAAGGATTGGAAGTTGCAGGTTACCAACCGAATTGTTCTTCAAAGTATTCTACCCGACGGTCCAATCGTTCTTTGCTAGATACCGGAGAACGATTGCCGTTGATGTTTTCACTTACAAGAGGCTTCTAAACCAATCGAAGGAACCAAGTGGAACACTTTACCGAACTATCTAGCATTTTTCGCTCTTTCCGTCTCTTCGACCCATTAGATCCGTTAAGCTTCCCTCTCTGAGTGGACGCTCAGTTTTACCTACCACCGGATGATACGTCCAGTTGAGTTGTGACTGCGACCGGAAGGGATCCGTCGTCTCTCACCTGGCAATGCCACGGTCCTATCAGAGATCTAATGTCTGAAAGGGGCTTCGAATAGTTTCGGATATCAAGTTCCAGTGCTGGCTATAGTGCGAAGTTACTGGTTCGAGACCAACCTCGGAATCTTGCTTGCTCTTGTCCAGGCATGTGCAGCCTAACAGTATCTCAGCCTTTTACTTCTTTTGGGTGGCATAGTAGCTAGGCGCCGAAGGGGTGGTATAACTGAACGACTGTTTTATTGTTATTCTATCATAGGGTATGCAGTCAATTAAGGACGCTTCCACTGACTTTTCCCCGGCCTATCCAGCCACAGTGGCATCCGCATCTGCAGACGTGTACAGCTGGAACTTGAAGGAGAGCGAGAAAGTATCCAGTTCAGTTACATACGTCCTGGGTTTTGGTTTCTAACAGATAGTTTACAGCGATGTAGTGGGAATCCAGCGTACGAGCAACAGCAGCTTGTTGTACTGATTGCTTCAGTTTGCGAACACCAGAGGCTGGCTTTGGTGGTTTGAGAACTGATTTTCAGGTGTTTATGGCTGTTTCTGAGGACGGATGTGCAGAAGCTGCAACTATCGTGATGCAAGGCGGAGAGAGCGATCAGTCCTAGTGTTTAGACATTCATAGAGAGTACTTACATTGGGGTGGGGTAGTACAAAACAAGGAAGGGAAGTGTTGTTAGTAGCATTTTTTGGTTACTTGCATTGCCGTGCGCGGGAAGTTGACTCCACGCGGCGACCGATTTGGCATGCCAGTATTTTTAACTGTGAAATTCATGTTTAAACGTTTGTTGGGATAATCTCTGGGCCTGACACATAGACTGGAGGACAGGTAGGGCCCCCAACCAAAGCCTTCGGCCCAAAATCCTAACTGCAAGGCAGCGGTTGGATGCTGACATACTAGTACGGTAGTACGTGTCTTAGGGAACAGTTCGATGTGCCTGTTCCAACCCCCATCTTTGGAAGTCATGAGACTCGTCGGTGACGGAAAGGCACAAACTGTCACCATATTAAGGTGCAGTCTTCCTGTGACGGACGGCTATTCGGCCACACTTGCTCACGATGCTCCGAATGAGGTCAGGCTCGAACAATTACTCGACAACCACTCACAGTGGCAAAGGATAAGAAGAATCGAAGACAGTTTTTGAACCAAGTCGCCCAAGTTCGTTTTCTGGCCGCACTGACCCTTTTCTGTTGTCTGTAGGAGGATGAGTACGGTTCGTCTGTCCTGATTTTAACGTACTCATATCTCCGTGTTCGATCAAACTGCACAAAGCAGAACTTTGGATGCTCCAAGTACCACGGTGGCACCGCAGTAGTTTCTACACAAACTTTGCATGTCCTTTTTTATAACTAGTTATGATAGAGGTGGTAAACACTACTGCATTTGATCATGGTTTGGCGGAATGACCTGAGGGCATCACAGCTCCCCACCTATGGGGTGTCCACAATAGCGAATTGAAGCTCACTGTCACTAGATAATAATCATATGACCGCATGGTAACGTGACAGCAACTGGACGCCAAATGCCCCTACGAAGCTTATGTCCAGTTTCGCCGATGTACCACTGATGGTCAGTAGAGGTTGCAACACGCCTTCATCTCATAATGAGCTGCATTATCACACTCAGGCCATTCTTATGCAGGATCATCGTTTAGTCAGAAGAACGCTGCCCGGATGGCTCAGATTGGACCATTTCTGACTTAAGCGAGTAGTACGCCCACGATGGTAGTTTCTGATTATATACAAAGTTTGGTTATTGTGCACCATTTCTGCTATCGTCTGTGTGATGGCCGAAACTAGTCATTATCTCATGACTTATTCCTATGCTACAATATTCTTCCGTTTGCACACGCATCTATTCTGAGTTTGACCCTTTCCACTGTCTAGTGATTCCAGGATTTGCCTATGATGCGCTAGTTTATTCTCCTACGTCCACCTTCATATGTGTGCAGAAGCCACGAATCGGTGCTGACTTGTGATTCCTGAGTTGTTATCTTTTACCGTCTACGTGTTATCCGATGTGGAACACGTGAGTTCTTTTGTGCCCTTACGTGTATGTTTATGCTTATTTTAACATTGCGTACAGGTATTTTCCTTGTGTCTAGGAGTTACTAGCATCGGTCAGATAATTTTGTGACTATATGGCCTTTATTGGGGCTGTAAACCTTCTAACTGCCAGTTGTACCCAGACCATCTTATTGAATTCTGAAGGTCCAGTTACGTTCACTGTCTATAATAAGCTAACCTAATGTCCCTTCATCCCCAGGTAATCTCTTTGTGTACCAGCAGTTGAGCACAGGCTATTGGTGGCATTAAGACCCGTTAGATAATACAGTGAATCCTCTTCGAGTGTACATTCACAAACCAGCACACGGTTTTGTTCACTTCCGTTTTTTCAACCATTTGTTCTCTGTGGAGAGAACACAGCGCCTGACAGAACGCTCGGCAGCAATTTAACTTGTGCAACTAAGGAGTATTGTGGATCTGTCTCAGCGACAACCATTGACCGAAATGAACATTTTATGTTGGTGGCACCAACTCGGTGGACTCTGATCTGTACTCAGAACCGAAGTGTCTTGTTGGTAAAATCCATTTCCTGTCTTGCCTTCCCCATAAAGAACCCGTGGAATTATGTTGAACCTTGCTTTCAGTTGCCAGTACGACGTGAAGTACTTGCGACTACAAGCATGTCCCGTTCTGTTAAGTTCTGTTCATTCATATTCCATGTTGACCGGGCAACTGATACCAAGGTCTAATAAACCTATAGCGCTCTCATGATCTATATGCCTCGTGATCTTCGCATTGCGTTACAAAGTTTTAAATTGCTTTCTTTAATACGAAAACCCCTTATATCCCGGCACAGTAGTGCCACTTTGCTTGCTTAGTTAAGTCGCCGGATTCTAATAGAAACGATTATGTATTTGTCTATTGTCTGGCTTCGTTTCCACTTGAGAAAACAACACCCTCCACTTCCAGACGAACCGGCTTTTGTGCTCGACAGTCCCAACTAAAAACGCTAGAAAGTGTTAGTGCTGAGGATAGAACAGATATATAGAGCCAGATTTTGCGCGGTGTGATTAGTTGACAACATAATTGTGCACTTCAGTGGTGGGAGAACCACAGTAGCCCAGTAGCTGTGTTTTGAAGCTTATTCTGAAGAATGCTTCTTGGGTGCATTGCGCACGGTCATAGAGCGCAAAAGGCTTACGGGACACTGGTTTGCTGGTTTACTTCACAGACGGCCAAAACAGTCTGACAATGATCGGGACTCCAAGTGAAATCGGCTGTAGCACTGGTTTACGCAGGTGTGATCAACTGCCGAAAGAGAGTCTGAACTGTCTGGTGTGAGAAGGTTGATCGAAATCCGCAGACGGCTCACTACACGTTTGTGTACTTGGGGCTCATTGAGAGAACGATTAGCATTACCACAGATCAATTTCGAAGCAGCTTCACTGTCAGCTAAAGACCACTGAGAGCGAAAGGCAATACTGGAGACAGAAACTCAGGCTTTAAATGAGTAACTTCCTCAACTGCAGCCGCTTGTTAACCGTTTGGATTTCACCCCTCGGGTGGCGGTTCACCTTTTACAAAGAAAATTCACGCGCACTCTCTGTCAAACTGTCTTTTACCGATTACCCTCTGTTTCCTTAGTACTTGTTTCTTTTTCGCTTCCAACTGGTCATCGTTCGGGAGCTTCTGACTCACAAGGTACTTGAACAGTTCACTCACCTCGATTGACTCTCATGCTACTACATTTCTCAGTAAAGGTAGAGAATCTTCCCATCATACTACTGTTACTGCCGTTCCAGGAAGGAGCGCCGCAGCTGGATGATTGTTTTGTTCATCGGTTCCGTCAGTCTTTATGCATCCCGCACAGTTCTTCCCATCTGTTCGGTCTCGCTTTCAAGCGAACTTCTGTGGAACCGACAAGAGACGGTGAGTTAGTTTTGATTCTTATTTTTGAAATCTGTTAACATTCTCCATGTCCTTTATTCCCACTTCTCCAGTCGGGTTGAGTTCCAGAAGCCTACTGACAGCCTGTGGAGTTTGTCAGGGTTGTCCCATGTCTTCTTTTTTTCTCATTTTTGTGTTCAAATTTACCGTGGACTACTTATTCCAAGGGACCATGTATTTAGGTACCGAAATCACATCTGAAGAGTGATTGATGAACTTGGATTATGTGGATGACATCGTTTTGTTGTTTGACTGTTAGTTGCATGCGCAAAGTACTCTTAACAGGATTTCGGAGGTGGTGCCATGCTTCTGCATGCTTTTTACACCTTCATAGTTTTACTCCAACAGTTCCCACCCCCTATGATTCTGTGAACCTTCGAAATGAAGGACTGGGGTTTGTTGATAGGTTCACGTATTTTGGTGGCCGCATAAGTCGTAATTGCACTGTGGCAGATGCAATTAATGCACGGATAATAAAGGCGTGAGCAGCGTTCGCCAACTTACGTTATTTATGTTGTCAGAAACGAATTTCATTGGAGCTAAAGGACCGTGTATACAAAACAGCTGTAAGAGTATTTTTATCCTATGGTTGTGAGACTCGGCCCCTATGATTCTAGGATCTTAGATGTTTTCCAACTTCTGATCACTAGTGTCTCCATAGCATAGCTGGCTGCAGCAGATACACAGCGAGGAGTGCGTAAGCGCGTACTTGATAATGAATGTGAATCGTCAGAGCGGCAAATTTAGCTTATCAAGATGGAGGGGTTGGAGTATGCACCATGTTTGCCCAACCGCCGTCCGCCAAAGAAAACTTTTTCTGTTCCGAGCGATTATTGGCGGAAGGTTCTTGGGGTACAGGCCATGACACAGCAATGTGAAATGAATGCGGCTACTGTCACACTGTTTTGTGGGATTTTCGCACTTTTCTAGCTAGGGCTCACGTGATTCTGCTTGCAGGTGGTTGGAAACCCTGCAGGACATAGCACCCAACCGATCCATGATGTGCATGCTACCATTCCCAAGCTGCCGTTTCCAGCTGAAGTGCGCCTCTCCTTGTGCGTTATGCTTTTGTCGGGTGGGGTACGCTAAAGACGTTGGGTCAATCCCGCTGACGACGCCTTAAATCGATATGATGCTCCGATATGTTTATTTCAATGCTATCCAAATATGTAGGCATCTTATTCTTGGTCATCTTCTTTAGACACACACGGCTTTTTCGCATACCTCCTTACCATTCCCTTTTCCGCCCTTTATTAAGGCCTTTCCCCGTGATTGTATGACAGTTAAGTACAAATGTGTATTGCTGCCAATAATGGTGATAATCGTGATGAATGTTAAGGTGTGGGCTACTGACTGAGAGCTCTGGTTTCTTCTTTACCCGCTGTCTGTTCTTGGGTAGCCTGGCCATATCTCAGCCGTCCTGCTTTCATCGGCCTGTGTGTCAGCCATGCAGCGACGTGATATCATAGCCGAACTTTTTTATCTTTACCGACAGGCGGTTGGTGACTTCCGCCAGGCTAATAGACTTTTTTCACTCATAAGTGGAGTTGTGTTCTCCAAGACGTTTTTCTACGTTGACCAAACTGGTTTTGCATAACGTAGCGTCTCTGATGCGTTACTGTACGTCTTGCACTTCTATGGTTTCAGTTAATTTGCTGTCACACATGATCTGTTAGAGGTGTTAGTTCCTCAAAACTCGGCATGTGTTTCATCGTCCAACACTTTTTCCAACCTCACGATTTTCCGTGCATTCTTTGTTTCAGGGTATGGTCATGGGAGTGTTCTTCTGGGGCTATGCTCTGACACAATTCCTGGCTGGTTATCTCAGTGATCGGCTTGGCGGTGAACGAGTAATTCCGTGCACATCATTTGTCTGGTCCTTCCTCACTCTTTCCTTCGTGTACATTCCTCAGATCTCACCTGACCCCGCTACGACCTTCGGTCTGTTCGTCTTCATTCGGTTCTTCCTTGGTGTGTTCCAAGGTATATCCCCATTGTTTTGCTTTTGTTCAATCCCATATACTGTTTATTGCACTCAGTCAGTTCAGTTTATCACCTATAAAGCTTATACCACAGGCATAATGGTTCCAGCTGTTACAGTTTCGATCACCGAAAAGTGGGAGACACTGATGGTCAAACATTGACATCTTCCGTACGTCCTCTGCGCGTAGAGGCCACGTCTCTGATCCATAAAGCAGTATGGATCGCACTACTGCAGTGTAAACTCTGCCCTTGACAGACAAACTGACGTCACCTCGGCGCCATAGGTGTCGGAGGTTGGTAAAAGTTGCCCGGGCCTTCCCGATTCGAGAAGTAATATCATCTCCAACCAGTTCGCCGGAACTTATACAACTGCCCAGGTAAACAAATTTATCTACCACGTCGATTGGCTCTTCAAGCACGAGGTTTGGGTTTGGTCACATTCAGTCTTGTAGCAGCACTTTACAGTGTGCAGGTGTGAAACGCATGCCAAACCGTACAGCAGAGTTATTTGGGTTACTTAAGATGGTTTGCATTGTTGAGGGATCTGAACCAAGGTGAGCAATATCGTCTGCATACTCAATGTCTGTGAGCGAACGTCCCGAGAGCATTTCGATCCCCGAGGTTTCAGAGGTTACCGAGCCCTCACAAGGGATATAAATTTGAAAGGGACCCTTCTGATCGCCAAACACCGACAAAGTTTCTAACCATCAACAGAGTCAAAAGCAGGTTCCATATCAAGCTAACTGATAAACATGGGATGTTTAAAAGATTAGCGCTGTTCAAGAATTTGTCTCAAGCTAAAGATGTGATCGCTGCATCCTCGGCCAGGACGAAACCCAGCTTGATTCTCACGAATTGGTCTCTCCCGGCAATCGATCAGTCTACGCAAAATAATGCCGAAGAGCACCTTAGATGCGACGGATACCAGGCTGATGTCACGATGGTGTCCGCATGACGTTCTTATGCCCTTTTGAAGACTGAGATGACGTTCGACGAGCTCCATTCGACTGGTATTCTGTTTTCGTTCCAAATCTCCTGCAGTATGGTCGTCAGACTGTTTACAAGGACCTCGCTAGCTTCTTTGAAGAGTGCGGGGTGCAGACTATCCAGGCCAGATGTCTTGTCGCGTTGGAGGATTGATATCTCACGCTGGATTTCTATTGTTCATGGCGGGCCGGTGTCGATACCCCATTCAGGCCCACCGGGTTCTTCCAGCGGTTGTATTCAAGGAGAACTGAACTGTCCAGTTGAACTGTCCTTTGAAGTACTCAGCCCATCGCTCAAGACGACTTTGTGATTGAATTGCCGTTCCGTCTTTTTCGCTGACACGTGTCTTTTTTAACCGGTTGATCGAATCAGCTGAAGTAGGGCTCGGCTGTTGCCTGCAGCGAAAACATTTTTCTTCTCCGGTGAAATCCACTAGCGTTCTCGATCATTCTTCAAGCTCCTGATTATCCGACGTTCGAGGGATCTGTGAGCGCCATCACAGTCGCTAGTTGCTGGTATGGCCTTTGTGGCAGCAATAAGATCTACTGATCTCGACAATATCCAGTTTTCATTCGGTCGAGTCAGATGGCTTGGACAAACAGCTTTAAAAGCCCAGAGCATAGCTTCCGCTTGCTTCCATTCAACCTCCGAGCAATGTTCGTCATCCGCATGACTGTGCGTTTCCAGTAGTTTTTTAGCCAGTTCATCTCGATACTTCCGAGCTACTGTAACTTATCGAAGTTGGTGAATGGAGCTACTCTGCCTTGGCACGCGTACTGCTGACGGAAAGCGAAGTGATAACCGCGGCCGCATAATGACATGATCAGGGTCAAGTTGCGTACCTTAGAAGGAACGACAATCTCTAATTGGGGCTCTCCGTCAGTAACTGATAGCCACGTGGTCCAAGTGAGTCCATGAGTGCATTGCGGTTGGTGGCCTCCAAGTAACCCGATGTGAGCGTTTGTGTTAGAGGTTCGTATTGGCCAGGAACAGAAAATGGTCAGCACACAACTGAAGCAGTCGCTTATCATTATCCGTAGGCTAAGCATTGACTCCAAATCTACCACCTAGTTGTGCTTATTCCGGACTTAGTCGTCCACTTTGGGCATCCATATCACCCGCGAGGATTACTATATCTGTCCTTCTCACTGACCGAAACAGTCGTGACAGATGATGATAAAACCCGTCATTTCCATTCTCATAACTGCTGTCTGTCGGGGAGTATGCTGATACGACAAATAAAAACCGTTTACCTCATGGATTTGCATTGAGCTTAATTGAGCCAGACAATCTCACAGGGCAAAGACGACTGTTTACTGGGATCCAGTCCAGTAAGGCACTTTCAGTCTTGGGGCTGAGTGCAACTCCCACACCCTAGGTACCAGGAACCATTGCTTCAGGATCATCGGATACCCGAAGTTTGGAATGTGGAACATTTGAGCTCGTCCCAAGCGGTTTGAGGTGCGCGACCGAAGTGAGGTCTTGTGTGAATGTTTCGGAGACACAATATACATCGACAGATAGGGAAAGAGATGCCTGTTACCCAATTTGATGTAGAGTACGGACGTTAAAGACTACAACGTGGATCAGACCTCTTGAGATTATTAGGCGATTTTTTTTCTGGGTGATGGTTCAGATGCGAAACAATGGCTAGTTGGTTGATGGCACTGGATCATTCGATGGGTGGGGAGGGGTTATGGGAGAGAAAGGCTGGTGAGCGAAGAGCTGCAAGGCGAATGATACTTCTCGGTTGCCCAAGGCAAAGAAGAGGGTTTAGTTGAACTACTCCACATTGAGCCTTTGATTCGAAAGTTTGACCCACAGGGCTTTCGGTGGATGTAGGGTTTTTTTGGGAACCCTGCCCGTAGTCTCTGACTCAAAAGTCTGAACCGCGAGGCAGCGGTTGTCAGGGCCTTCTTGAGGGACGGTTCCCTGAGCCAATGAGTCAATATTCTGATCCACTTGGCCGCAGGGGGCCGGCCTTGCCCGATGATGCGGGGAGTAATGCATTACTCTCGCACTCCTAATGCGGCTGCTTACAGCAGGTGCCTTTTGAGCACCACCGGACTCTTTGGTTTTAGAAGCACTTCGACCGTATTGAATAATGCGCCGATGGCCACGGTCATCCATTAGTTGATCTGAGTGTGCGGTTTTTAGAGCCGGGTAACTACAGTGACCGCTTTCGATCGGCCCCATCAAGTCCCAATCTTTCATAAACGCGCGCTCTCCGAAACGGAGCGATAAGTGAGCAACAGCTTGAAGCAAAATTGACACCCACGCTTATTCCATGGTATCCATCTAGGCTATTCGCTTCCAACCTTGACGGCGGGCGCAATTGTCTGTGAAAATAAACTATGCACCCTATGCAATGCTCATCTTACTCGAGCGGCCACTTCTCGCCGGCTCAGTTTCACTGCATTGGCTTGGATGAGGAATAAAGACGCAATTTAGCTTCAGTAAACAGCCCCAGACAATGAAAAATTGATTTTATTTATCAGTCTGTTCTTACGCGGCCATGGCCTACGTTGGTCAATTTTGACGGTCCACCGCCACCTCCACGCACAACGCGCTGATGATTTCACTTCGACTGGTGATGGAAGGTTTGTAACTAAATTGTCCAGATAGGCCGTCATTAGATCATTACATCAATATTCTCTTCGAGTGGGAAAAGAGCATCAGTGTCGTATTCGCGGTGTATATGACGCATTCAGTCCATTCGTTAATGCTTGAATGCCGGTAAACCTACTGGAAGTTGAATGTAAATAACACTGAAAGGCCTTGAAGTTTTTGTCAGACTTAAGTACTGTCGTGGACCACATGGAAAAAGTTACTGAGTGGGTTTCATCTCGGGTGAGTCTGCCGTGCCCCAGGTGTTCTGAAGTTTATTAACTAGGGAATGATAGTGCAAAATCAACCGACACATCTGATCTACTGATCGAATGGGCAACAGTGAAGGTAAATAGTAAACCGTCGATGCGTCTATCCTCCCCGTGTTGCCCCCACAGTTGACGAGCGAAGGATGCCTTTGATAACCAAACGGAGACTTGTCGCTTGCATGTCAGACGAACTAAACAAAAATAGAATTAAATTCTGGATTTTAGTTAACTATTATTCATAATATGTGCACAATGTGATTTCCTGCCTCGAATCTTCTGACCACGAGGAGGTCGAATACTGGCCTAAAATATAATCCCGCGAATGGATGGTGGGTTTGGTAGGTGTGACAACATATCAACAGACGACTTTGCCACCAATATCCCGCCTGCAGATTCATTATTGAAACTGGACACTTCACCGATTTGAACATCGCACTCTCGCCGTATCCAAATGTCACGAACTGAAAAACCACATTCTTGGTGTTCATCACAGCGACAAACGACAACCTCTCGTGAAGTATCAGGCAAAAAGGAGTGACATGGGTGTTTCATGATTTAGCATACAACTTCACGTAGACCCAATTTTCATCTAGCTGTTTTTCGCCAACGAACATGTGTACATGTTATCCTTGTTACTGATCCACGCAAGCGAAAACTGGCGGTAGTAGATCGCCTTAAAAAAACAGTGTGGAGTGAACACCGGGTAATATGCACCAGAACTACAATTGTCACTGTATGTAGCACTTTGGGAGATTATTTTGCATGTCGCTTTTCTGAATGGCTCTGTCCGAGACCGGAACTGACGTTGTTACTTAACTTTGTGAACCCTTTCGATTCAGCCGATTTTGTGAAGTATGCTGTCATCAGGCTACTGAAAAAATTCGTGGTAGTTTGTGTCGTCGTTTTGGCGTACGTTCACTGCTGCATTTGTATCTGTCGAATAATATTAGTTGCTGATGCGCTGTTTTTTACAGATATCTGTAGCAAACTACGGACGCTGTGAAACTTTCTGATGAAAAATGTGGGTACCTATTGGCGTTTTAGTGTTAACCCTGGAGTTTGTTGTCAATTTCCCGAATTTGGCCATCATGCTAAAAGTAGAACAATAGACTTGTTCTATGGGGCTCTTTATGAGCGTTTGAATACAGTGTTTGTCTCGGCAAGTCTTTACTTTCGGTACTTGTGGCGCATTTCAATAAAAAGTTTCAGTTGGGCTCAGCTTAGGAATCTCGACATCCGAGGATACCATCATGACATTTGTTGTGTACGCCGTTGGAGAAGTTCTGTGCGTTTCACCACTCACCACAATGAGTAATTTGAATGATATCTTTACTTTTTAACCAATGAGCTGAATATTTTACTTGTGGGCTATGAAAAGACTAGGGAGTCCTACCCCAAAAGCCGGTATTCCTCGAAGTGAGCGGTTTGTCTTATTTCCAAGATGCTCGCCCCTCGCGGGATTACTGCATTTCGAATTGAAATAGGAAAACTGGAGATGATTTGAAGGTCGCGTGATACAAATATGGATGTCATTTGGAGTTATTTCAGTCTATTTTCAGCCCCAAACAGAAACCCTATGTGTCGTCCTAGTGCTATGTGCTAGTTTATCGGTCGCAACCTGACCGGACCTCTTGCTCGTAACATTGGCAAATTAGGTGAACTTTGGCTATGTGTACGTTGACAGATCGTCATGGATTAAACATGTCGAATATAATTTATAACTCACTGCCGTTCGACACTTCCAGGTGAGTTCAATGACCTTAGATTCCAGTTGACTTATTTCTGTCGCACGCTCATCACCATATCTCAGGTCATACTGCAAGCGCAAGTTGTTCGCGCCTTTTAACCATGACAACCTCACTACTCGACGTTCCTTTTCACTTTTGATGGCTTGAATCCCGTTATTTCACCAGTCACTGCTAACTTACATTCCTTCAGGTTTTTATTACCCCAGTTTGGTGAGTATAATGGCCAAACGCGTTCGGTCGACTGAGAGGAATTTCACACATGCCGTACTGAACGCTGGGACACACTTGGGGTGAGTCTCTAAGCTTGATGTTGGTTAACAAACTCCTGTCCCATGCATAATGGCTTGTTTTGGTCAGGTTCGTACTGGAGGGAGTGCTATAGTAATTCACACTAAGGCAGTATCAAACTCTAACACAATGGGCGATATTCCCGCCGTTTGGGGATGAAATAACTCAGCTATTCACACCGTCAATTTTGACAACAGCGTCATGTCTGTGGGGTGGTTACAACCTTGACTTTAAAAAAGCATTCAAATCTCGACAAATGCTTTAATTTGCATATCAGTTTGATTTTCACGGGAGACTCAGCTGAATCTCTCATTTGTGATATTCCTTAACTGAATGTGCTGCACAAGGGCCGCCTCATATTTCGTGGTACGATATTTGAGATAACGCAGTATATTTTCCTGACGGAACACTACTCATAAGGTGGCTGTTTGAATCTTCAGCAATCTCATGAACGAGAGATTCAGCTGAGTCTCCCGTGAAATCCAATTGATATGCAAATCACAGTGTCGAAATCTGTCCAATTTGGGTTCCAGTAGAACATAAGGTGGACGGAAACTTGCGGACTGGGTCCGCCTGTTGAGACCCAAGAAGGGCAAAACCGGTCGTGGGTTGTAGAAGAGTTTTCAGCAACTTTATGAGTAGTTTCCATGAGAAAAACGTTCAAGTCTGTTGGTCGTTCAGTTCTTTCAATCCGTGCTTGCTCACAGGAACGTGCCTGTTTATGCTAAGACACCTTTTAGTGTGGGATTGAAATGGGGTTTAGCAAATGCTTTATGAAGAATAGCCTCTTTATTCCTGTTCATCTTCAATAAACTTGCAGTGCCAACGGCTGAAAGTGTTCATCTGCCGATCTCCAGGGTTCTTGTGTGTTCCACCGAGGGTGATATAATGACAAGTCCTACTAATCCCACAATCACCTTCAACAAACATCTTTGAACTTAAATGGTTTTTGTTTGTTTCAAAAGCTGCAGTCCTTAAACGAACTTGTGAGTTAAGGGGTTGCCCTCGAAGTGAGTGTACTTTTTATCACCATATTCCTACTATCTCCGACTGAACTCTCTGAGAAGATCAGTCGTCCAATCTCAAAGGCCTCTCAGCGTTCACAAAGATGCACCACAGGTAACCAGTTTGATTCACTTAGGTTTGCTGCATTCTCCAATTTTTACTGAGTCGGGTCAGACAACCTTGTTTTCACCAGACCAACCTCTACGACGTATCATCTACCAGATCCACTCTTAAAGCTCTTCAACGTTTGGGTAATGTGCCTTTCTTTTGCAGCACATTGATTTGCGGTTCTTTGGGCTCTAGCCTTGTGGCGAACAACGGATGGAGAGCACCATTCGTTGTTGTTGGCCTTTTCGGCTGTGTTTGGGCCCTCACTGTTCATTTCCTGATGAATCCTGGACGAGTGAAAGTTTCAACCTCTTTGATTTTTCCGGTTCACTTAAGTTCGAGTGATCTACCAATACTGGCCAATCAGGCTGAGATAAAGCATCTTCTGAATTCTGAGGTGAGTTTTGTGGATTTTTCTTTTCCTTTATTTGTCTGCTTCGACACGGAGCCATGTAGGTTTTTGATGGGTTATGATAGTTTCAAAGGTTTCTGGTATTGGGGGAAAACCTGTGCTCACATCGTTGCCATCACCACTAGGACTTCACTGCCGTACGCAGATGTTGGATCGCGACGATCAAAATGGAGTGAAGAACCAGCGGAGATACCTGGTGCTAGCTCGACATAAGCATTTAAAATTGCTCCTCTTCACAACAGTCACTCAGAGTTTGTCTATCAGTGCGAATACCACCGAAATCGGTTGGCAGCCATATCTAACGATATTTCCGGCTAAACATAGATAGCGTCATATGGACCATGTAACACTATACCAAGTGAGACAGCCAAGAATGAAAAGTAACTAAAGTACCGATCGTTTAATCACAAAAAAGTCCACACGACAGGTCGCCAATAACGACCAATCTCTGTTGTTTTGATAAACTTGTGTGGATAGTAAAAGTCAAATTGTTCCATTTCAGCAGTCGGTCGTTAGGCCGCAAACTTGTGCGTACTCTTGATTATGGCTAAGATTATGGCCAAGATAACAATAAGCTTTGGACAAGTCGATTTCGCCTACACAGAGGGGATTGTGGAAGCGAACGATAACTGTCTCGGTCGTGTCTATTATCCTTTGTTTGGTATCCGTATATATCTGTACTGGGGTACTCGGTCTAAAGTCCCGAAGTCAATCAAATGTTCAGTAATGGTGCTTTTGACATCCTCCCCTCTCCTTTCAGCCACCACGCCACAAAACCTTCCCACCAATTAGCGGACGTGGTCCAATCACATGCTGGTGCTGCTTTAGCTGAGTTGTCACTTTCAGTGTATAGCAGTCTTCTAGCTACCTGCTCTGTCGCACGTGAATACGGGTATTTGCTAGAACCCTTATACCTTAGTAGGCACTGAACAACTCAACGGAACTTGAATCTCAAACGAGTTACGATACTCCGCTATTGCTGCCCATCCAGATACACCTAACAATAAAGATGGAAGGGATACACTCTGGGAGCAGTCGCCTCCCGTTGTTGCATTTTAGCATGAAAAAACGTAAGAAAATACATCTGTATGTACCTTCGAGTCTATTGGCTATTGCGAAAGTTTGGTTCACCGAATTATTATGTTTATTTCTGTGTGTTTACAGGCTGTAGAGATCGTCAAGTGTCCAGGGGTCACTCAGTTTTCGCCGACATCTAAACACAAAACCAAATCCGATGAGATATCTGTGATAAAACCATTACCTTGGGTTGTGTTTCTTCGTCATCCGTCTTTTTGGTAAGCCTTTTCACAATTACTCTTCCCCATTGCTTTTTGCGGTCTGAATCACCGTTCTGCTTTGTGCTTACAAAGACGACTTGCTCGATTGAATGACGCAGGTATAGGCATCTTCCTTGACAGAAACGGAAAATGGGACAGCAGATGGTGAGGAAACGTTCGCAGGTTACCATTCCTTGAGGTGGGTATGGTGTGGCTTACAGTTTTACGTTGGTTTGAATCAAAGATGGATAGTTATGAGGAAGATGCCTCCAACCCAAACGTGACGGCAATACCCTAGGGCGAATTTAGATAGTAATGAAATATTGGCTTGCCAGAAACAGAGCCAGTTGTTCGCAACGCGAGGACTCCGAACACTCAACACGTGAGCTGCGTGCCAGTGATTTGTTATGTGTGCATTGCCGATGACTACCTGGTACTTTTGACAATATAGACCTTCTTATCGTCCGCAAAGATTATCGCAGCTTTTTTCGGTCAAGTTTTATGTCATGTCAGTGACCATCCATTGAATACGTCTCAACATATCTTCACCATTTCATTCCAGGGCCATGCTGTTTGCGAATTTCGTCCACAACAATTGCTTCTATATTATCCTCAATTGGTGTCCATCCTACTTTCACGACAACTACCCCGATGCTCGGGTAAGTTTGTCACAGTTGGTCGTGTTTTACTAATTATTAGCTCCCCTTCTCACTCAGGAATAAAGAGGCTTGCATGACCTTGGGTGATATTTCATCACATTGTGTTTGGACGACTTGTGCGCTATAATCCTGAAGGTCAACCGTGTTAGGTCGAAATCAGATGGGCAGGGAATACAAGACAGTGTATGATCTGAAACAGCAGTCTGTTTTGTTTGGCTGGTTGCGGTTTTATTCGCGCTGCACCTTAGTGGAGAGATTTCATTGAATCACTTGCTTCTCAATTCCCTATTATTCTCGAATTTGTCTTCAACTTCACAGAGCTGGGTGTTTAATACCTTTCCATGGTTGGTGATGTTTCCATCGGTTCTCCTTGGTGGAGTGATCGCAGACCGATGGATTGCCAAAGGTAAGCAAAAGTCAACTATCCCCCATAATCTTTGGACTGCTACTACGATTGCATCGTGATTCTAAGAGCCCTCTTAACTTGATCATTTGAACCCACTCAGTCCATCCAGGGCAAGGGACCAATTAAATGTAGAACACAACCCACATTCATATTTTTAGACCAAACACTCCACTGTGAGAGGGTAGCTGTTTTCAGAGACTTAAGTAAGCTCATGTTGGTAGGTTTTCAAACTTATTTATTTTCGCTGACCATACTTACTTGACCTTCTTGAAGTTCAGGTGCACAATTTTTCTGTTCGACCACTGGTTACTTCGGAGTTTTCTTTCGCTTGAAAGATGTCACCGTGTAGGTATCCCTGAAGTCATTATAGGCCACGGTAGCTGGGACTGATCGACAGCCTTTACCTCCGATGACCACTTGTTTGCACGGACCTATGTACACTAGAAATGATGCACACATCATAACTTTCATACTCTGCTTTCGGCCCACCACCTCCCGAACGGCTCGGAGTTTCCCTTGTAATGTTCACTCTGTTAATGGGAACTATCTTCGTAGGTTCGACCTATCCAAAGCACACTGCTCTTCACTTTAACTACATTGAACAACTTGTGTAAACGATATCTTTGTTTGGTTCGCTAAGCTTGACAAACGTGCTGTCAACAGGCAGTTAAGAGCCCATCACACTGTCGCTGTAGTCTCGTATAAGTAACTAACAAACCGGAAGATTCAACGTATTCAGCAGTTTGGCTTGATTTGATGAAGTTCAGTGATTAAGTGTTATAAGAACCGGAGTCCGAACCTACCTCTGGCTTTCCGATAGCTCGTGTGTAAACTAGGGCAATCGCTCGGCTTCCATGGCAGCTTGCGTGGCGACTGCACCGGGCGGGCACATCACTAGGCCTGATCTTTCTGTTGATGTCACACTATTGCAATTCACAATCCGTTTCGTCACGAAACACCGCTGCATTTCAATATTCCTGCGTTCATCCTGACTTTCAGGTGTAGATGCGACCTTTGTACGCAAAGCCGTTAACGTAAGTTTTCATTTTTGCAAATTATGTCCAGCACCTAACTGTTCCAGAAACCCGTTAGCCGTTTCTCTTCTTGTCTGGTGCCTCAACAATTAATTGGGTGTCTCGGTAGCCTTGTTATATTTACCGTCAGTGTTAATGATAACTTAATCACAGCCTGTAGTTACAACTTTCTTGTTCCCATAGCAAAAGTATTAACCTAATGCTGCAGCAAAAAGTCTGATATCATTGGTCATTGATCAGCCAGCTTAGGGAGATGTCGGTGGAGAGATTTTCCATACTTTCAGAGAGACGTATTGATTTCTACCGGTATCGTAGTTGTTTTCCAAGACAGTTATTCCTTTTTCCATGAGAGAAATCTGTCATCGTTCGCACTTCAACTTATCGCTTCTCTTATGCTATAGACCACGTACTCCCCGTCTTTCTTCAATATAACCGTATGGTCTTCTATATCTTACTTCCGACGGGTCAAATTTTTTGCTGTTAGGCTATACGAATTACTTTGCTTTACTTCGGTCATCTCCTGTCTGAGAATAAGCCGTCTTCTTGGACCCCTCGAACCGCAGCTAACCAAGTGCGTTGGCAAGGCTCTCGCTGATATGGATCCAGTGTTAGTTCCATTAGCGTGGGCCGTAGACAGCATCTAGATCCACTGTCCATCCAGGTTTTCAGCTTACCACCCAGACGACGCCATTCTTGGTGCGCAAAGAACGTGTCCACACCATCGGGGTCGACGTTGATGGATTATCTGCTTGAGTTGGGAGATGTCAAAGCAAACATGGCATATTATATATATATATATATATATCAGTTGAGGACTTAGTCAAGCGATCTAAGCACTGGTAGCTAGTCTGCTTAGCTGTTTAACTGGCCATCGATCCTCGAGGAGGCCTTGATAATTACCAAGCCATGGGAATTAAACTGGATGTTTACAGTAAATGTGTGTCTAGATCTCATAATGTGGGCACAAAATGTAGACGCGGATGGCACCGGTCGCGTCATAAATTAACTAACGGTCACAAATTGCAGACCTCAGTACCACTCACCAGCGTTCAGATCAAACAGGGTGCCAAGACTGATCAGCTGATGCGTGGTATCCTTACCAAGTGGTTGTGACTACTAACTAAAGGGTCGCACGATCTACCCAACCTACCTGGTGAGTGGAGAACTTCACGTAGCTGACAAGTGGGTAGTCTGGAAAGGTCTGGGTAGTCCTCTCGTATACAGACAAATGAAAGTCACACCTTCGACTTCGTAGCTGGCTGACTTCCTATTACACACGGGACAGCTTGTCTAGTGTTACTACTCAATAGCTCAGTTATAGTTAACAGTTACCTTGCGACTGCAGTAGTTCTGTACACGCTTGGAGAACCATCACATGTTAAAATAGATGACCTAGAGAATAAGTGGCCTTCATAGAAGTCTCACACACCAATGAACGGATAAAAACGGCTACCAAGTGTCACTACGACTGGATGGCTATGGATCACAGTGAATACTAGATTACATCTTTGTTGTCCATTAAAACGCTGTCAGTGTGATCAAATGTCGTCGAATTTACTGTAGTAAAGTACTGGCATTTGACGCTGGTGTTGCCGTAGATGATAGGTATGATGACGGATTTCCCTGCAGGTGTGGACCGTCCTACAGCGATAGGACTGATAGAACTGCGATCTAAATACAGGAGCGTGCATCAAACACATATTGCTTCTAATATGTAATCCTAATCCTAGCTGAAATTGATCATCCAGTCGTTCACGTGATAAAACACGCGTTTGAACTGGCTTGGTCGTTTTGGGTTGTGACAGCTTGCTGTAACCCTGGATTCTTGGTACTTATTAATCTGCCAGTCACGCTGGTTCTTTGACTTGGTGTCGCCGTTTAATTCTCATTCATCAAAGCATCGCAAGATTTTCCCGGAACTTCGCTCACACTAATGAATAAACTCGCCCCTATAAATACTAAAGCCCGTTGGCCTCACCAGTTATGACATCTGTGTCGCAGATGCCCTTTCTCCTAGTTTTGCATCGATCTATATCGATTACTGACAACACTGACGATTCACATCTCGTTCTATGAAAAAGCTTCTGCTCAGTATTTGCATGAAAGCGCTTCAGGAATCATGATTCAACAGCAGTTGTGATACCAGCTCAACAGTTATTCTGTACAACTGTTTGCGACTTGATCGTGCACTGAAGACCCAGGTATATAGAGCAGGTCTCCTTACTTCTATCCCCCCAGACTACTCAGGTTTGCTTTTACTATTCTTGTGATGCTATTGTGTATTTGGCTGTAACCCGTGAGGCTAGATGCATAGCGAAATCTGGCAGTATGTTGTTCACTAGTTTGTGTATAATATCTCAAAGTAGACAGATGGAAACAATGGACAAATTCTTTTCTAGAAGATATTTCCACTTCAATTTGTGACCTACCTGACAGCTCCATCGTGTCTGATCTGCCGCCCACCGGTGGTCAGGGACGCTGACAGATACGACCCAATCCCACAGCCGGTTGTACGCATTCTTTATAGCTGTCGCCTTGCTTTCATGTGTAAACTGGAGCGACTCGCCTTCACTGATCTCATGCCATAGCCCTCACCCTGTGGCTGCCCTCCATCGGTACCCCATATTTTCGTTAAACGAAAACACTCGTCTTCAACGGATATTTTGCATGATTTATAGCTGGCAAACTGAAGGGCCATTCTTTTATGGATTGAACCGAATTTATCTTTCAGTGGCTTCAACTATTTTCACTGTAGTTCTCGTCTTTTTCCTCAGGGGTTGCGTATCGTACGTTCATTGAAGGTGTTTGACGTGGTGTCCTCCAATCGCATTGTTGACAGTCTTAGTCAAAGCGATTGACCGTCATATGGTTCCATGTGTGTAGACTTATATGAGCAGAGCTAGAATGTTATATACTCAAACCACGTTAATGGACTATTTATGTAAGAAACGAGTATTTCATCCTCCTTTGGCTTTCTACACAGTCTTCTTTCTATTGTCTAGACGGTCGTTCTACTTGGTTCAGCAATTTTCCTCTTGTTGCTGTCCGTATTGGAAAGCTACTACACTTCATTGGCTTCCATGGCCTTGGCTCTCGGGTGTTTGGGATTCCACAGCAGTGGTGTCCTTTTGAATGCGCAAGACATTGCTCCTCAGCACGGTGGACAGATGTATGGTTAGTTGTTTGTTTCCAACGTATGTCTGGTAATCCCTCTTCAAGAGATATGAGGATATCTCGTGTGATTCCTGGCGTGCGTGTTGCAGTATACTAGTTGGCTTATAAGGTTAATAAGCGTTGAGCACAGCTTGTGTACATAATGTAGCTATTCTATGTGACAGTCGTCTGAGCTCCTCTTGCAACCCTGTGCTGTGTGTCACGTACGATAGTGTGGGAAAGGTGCTTAGTCTTTGGGAGGTAGTTTTTTTAAATCGATATTACCTAACCGTTGCCCCCGTCCACATGACTGCTGTGCCAGGTGGGAGTAAGCCACCACTGCTGAAGCTCTACCGTTTGTAGACTTCCTTGGTGGTTTTATTAATGACACAGTAATCCCTCAAGAGAGGCCACTCCTGTGATGATTGCAAAACGACGTTCCCCGTTCATCCGTAGTCTATGTGTAAGCCTCCCCACAAGGAGTAGTTGCCAAGTATCCCTTTCTAACGTGATGAATTGCTCTGTTCGGTTTTGAAGGCTGGTATTGAAAATACGCTTGCGGTTTTCCTCTGATAAAAACTTTCCTTCAACTTGATTAATGCAATTTCTGGTACCCAGAAAACGCACTTCTGATGCTTTGGACTGCTTAGCTTGATAAGCGCACCCTTAACATCCCATCTTTCTGTTTGCACTTGTCCACTCTGGTTGCCATAGCGTCTAACCCGTTTCTCTGTGAAGAGTAGTTATTTTCTTGGGAAACGTAAGTTACGGAGTTTGAGGTTGTTAAAACTGCATCAGCTACCAACGTGAAGATTGTATACTCCCATATTTTCAGTTCCTGATAAGCGTTCTGGTTAGTGGCAGACTCGCAAAAGTGGGAAATCAGAAAGGCATACCTATTATTCTCTGGGTAATATTTAAAGATCTATCGGTGTCCACATAACTCTATCTAGTACTCGTGGTGACAAAACTCGCATTTTGTGACCCGTTGCTGTTTGTACCCAACTTGTAATACCTTGTTCAACGTCCTCCTAATCTCTGCAGGCGTCATGGCAACCGTTGGAACACTTCCCGGATTCTTCGGTGTTTATTTAGCTGGCTATCTGTTGGAAGTCACCCATCATTGGTCGCCGGTGTTCTCTCTTACTGCCCTGATCAATGTGATTGGTTGGCTAGTTTATTCACGGTACGGTTCCTCTAAGCCACTGATCTGAAAACCTTGAAAATAGTGTCCCTTTACGACTTTGCATTTCTTGTCTTATTTTTTACTACGGTGTGAAGAATAACGTGTAATCTATGGTCACCACACGCACACGCACTACCCATTCGATTTCTTGGGGCAGTGCAACTTCTCTGGTAGTTTCATAAGATCTCGCTATTTTAACCATTCCCACTTATTGGGTGGTGGGACCTGGAGATTTGCTGTGAATTGCGTCCTTTTTGTATGAGTAACTTTCCCAGTAACCCCTCTTTTGTACTTCAGCTCATTTTGTTGTGTTGCTCTAGCTTTCAAATATACGGAGCTTGAACTGAGATACCACTGTTCTCTGGATTGATGCCATTTTGCCTTTACAGTCTGGAATTTTAGCTGCTCTTTTATATAAGGCTACTCGCACCTTCAATAGTCAAAGGGAGAACTCATGGCTTGACATTGATCAAACCATGCAGATTACAGGCCGTGTCGGGTCACAGCTCTAGTTTGAATGGAATGCCGAATATGAAATCCCGATTATGTGTTGGTTCTATATTTACCTGTGTATCCGACCCGCGCCAATAGCATAGCATACCATCTACTCTGGTTGGTGAATAGGCACGGAGGAAAATAGGTTATATTACACCTCCTACTGCACCCGTAATGTCTGAGGGGATGTTGGTGTGGCGCAACTGCGTAATACATGTAAGTCGGGTTGCGCTACTTGGTTGTTGGTCTATTCGTCGAGCTTGGCAGTTGGATTGCAAACGTTTCATCACCAATGGAGGTGATATCATCAGTGCGGGGTTGAGTTGGGGCTTACAATTAAACAAAGAATAGAGGACTGTTTGAGATATATTCGAATACTGAAGGATCCTAAATAATTGGAGTAGCTTATTTCGTAAAGGTAAAATAAGCGTAAAAAGATACACGCTCCAGTCATTAAGTGCTCACCATGTCGGACTTTTTCCCTTCCAAAATCTGGGTGATCAGCTCGGTTCAGCCTCCATATGACTCAACAGGAAATGAGTGCTTTCTTTGCAGCTCCTATCCATTCTGACAACTGGCGGATTGTTTATTAGACTGAATTAGGATAGACCACAAGTCAGATAAAACGACAGTGACAGTAAAGCTCGTCTGCATCGGTGGTTGATTGGACCGGTAAACAGCAATCACCTCTGAAAAGTGAATTCTTTGAAGGATGTAACTGGGCGCTGGTCCATCAGTCGCAGTCTAGCCACCTAGACGATTATGTTCATGGATTCATTTTACAAAATTGACGGGGTAACTGCTGATTGTGAGACAATTATGCCCTAGCTTTTACTATGAAAAGAATATGACGGAGTCAGTCCAAAACAGTCACTGAAGAGGAATTTTGCTGTATAACTGTACTCAATTTGTGTGTTGTCTTTTTTGAGAAATGAGCAAGCCAAAATGACCGGTGAATAAAATTACACGTTCAACAGAGAATCTCCCCCTCCATGGCGATCCCTGGAGAATCAATCACGAGAAAAGGGTCTGCTTGCCTTTTCTTGGAAAAAAATCTCTGCAGAGATCGCACATTTATTCGTTTCTCACGGGGAGTGTTGTTGTGTTGTACTTATTGGAATCGCCTTTTAGTGAGAATCACTTTTTTCTATGTCATTCTGTCTACAGATTGGCATATTCTTGTGAGTTGAGGTTGCTAGCTAACGCCCGGGTTTTTGCGTCAAATAGAGTGGGAAGAGTGTTATCGAATCCCTATATCAAGATGGCTATACCTTTAGCGATTCAGCACCATTCCTCCACTGATGAGGACTGCTATGGCTGTTTTGTGTGAGTATGGGGTTTGCTGTAGTATATGGGTGTTCAGTAGATAAACTGATTTGTTATTGTGATCCTGCTAGGTAACCACTTAGTAGGTTGTCTCTCAAACAAGATCGAATTCACTTCACGAGGGGCAGCCTACTATCCCTCAATCGTGTTAGAGGCGTGTCCCTCCCAAAATCCGGCAGTCCCAGTCCGTGGTGATCACGCCGTGATCTCTCACGCCTTCGAACGGGTACATATATATGGTGTACGAAATGCTATTATGACGACCCATTTTTATTTTCCTCCCTTCTATTCAACCAAAAACATGCATATCTTCAAATATCACTCAAAGTGCCTGACCGAAGAAGATGGATGATCTCCTGTGGTTTTGAGATTCCGTTTCTGCGACAAATAGCCAACATGTGTTAGGCTAGATGGAGAAATCACAGTTGATTCCTACATCAGGACACTTCGCGATCACCACCTCTCATTTTCTTGTGAGGAGTATGTAGTTATTTCAACATGAGAACTCCTTGATCCCTACTATCTCCCGGCTATTTACTTGTTAGACTGTCCTGAACGCAAATGCGGACATCAAGCCGTTCAAAAACCTGTGAGGCATAGTGACCCTATGTTGGCGTAACTGCAGTAGGCTCCTCAATATGGTGGTTGGACTGAAGGGAGGAAGTACTGATGTGTGGACGAAATTTACGTAATCTTACAGAAATTATGCACTTCTGTCTTTTGTTGTGGATATGGCATCTTGCCTGCAACCAACTCCACACTATAGTCGTTCAGCTGTAGCACCCTTTCGGTGCCTAACTGCTATGCCACCCTAAGGAAGCACGAGGGCTGGGATACTGCCAGGTTGCCCAAGCCTAGACAGGAGAAGTCGAGATACGGAGGTCGGGTTCGAACCATGGACCTTACGGTCAGTAAATTCGCGCTCTAACCACCGAGCCATCTCGTTCTGGAGAAAGAAGAAACGTTGATCACCGGGCACTTCAGAAGACAAATGTGCTATGTTCATAAACTGCATGGTTGAAGGTGCATCAGAGGTACGAATGGAGGCTTGTTTTTGCCTACTACTTCAACTGAGGAAAATGGATAACGGGATGAAATCGGTGGAGTTTGGACCGCTCGTATACAGAAGCTCTGTCTGAGGATCAACAGCTCTGGCCTACTCATGAATACTCGATAGCAAGGGTCGAACAGTAAAATCGAAATAATCATAATCACAATCACCTACTGGGTGCCTGATGTTTTGGAAAACCAATGTTCCCACTGGAATTGTGGAGACCATTGTGAAGACTATAACACAATCTTACTCCAAAAGTAAAACTTACACACCACACTATAATAATGTGTGAAAATGTAGGCGGGAATCAACACTTAAGCACTGGTAAAATCTCACTTGTCCCATTTTGGGATGATGGTTTCCTCAAAACAAGGTGTTCTGTAGACCATACTAGTTTTAACATTTCCCAGTATTGTGTCCGATGAATAGTCTACAGTATCGTTATCTTTCGGAGAAAACTAGCATCAGTTTTATTTATAGACGCGGACATTTTGTACCTGATACGTATCGAAAAGCTTTCAAAAGTTCACCATATTATATAACTCGTTGAAGACATTTACTCATCCGTCCCGAAAAGCAAGAAAACCAGTTTCCAAGTTAGCTATGGATAACATGGGGTTTTTGCTTTGATGACGTGGCTCAGACAGCGAGAATCTGCGTCTGAGAGGTATTCCGTGTGAAACACTAACGACCCTATCGATTTTCAATGTGTTATCTGATATTAATCAAGGCTGTCTTAAAACGATGACACGAGAATATACACGTGCTCGGAGATTCATAGATTGCAAAGTAGCTTACTCTTGTTTATGAGGACTAACTTTGGTGTGGTAATCAGTGAGAATGAACTTCGTTTTTATTTAGTGAGGAACAATGAACTACACACCACATGTGGTTTTTCGCATAGTTGTTTCTCCGGTTACACTTGAATGTGAAACAATTGCTACTGCATTGTCCAGCCCAACAAACTGACCAACGGCCATGTTTCCAAACGTGTTCCAGCTGGAAAAAACTTTCTTTACTTCATGGCCCTTTTATGGCTAATAGAAACTCGTCGACAGCCCACTACCGATTTCACCATTTTTGGGACTTATCACGTAGAGGTGGTCCTCAAGTTTATTTATAAATGAGTGTATTTGTCGAAACCGATCTAATTTGGGTTCAAGTGGAGTATAAGATTGACGGAAACTCGGAGACTGCGCCTACCTGATGAGCCCCAAGAAGGGCGAAACCGGTCGTGGGCTGTCGAAGAATTTTCAGCAACCTTGTGCGTAGTTTCCTTTATGAAGAAAAGCGGTCCTCAAGTTGGTTTGCAGATATGTACAACTCTACTCACGTACCATTTGACATTCAAGCAGAAAATAAGGTTGATTAAGACTTGAGTTACGCTAACCCGGTGGTCCTAAAAGAGTGCAAAGCCAGTAGTGGGGCGTCGGACAGTTTTCAACAATATTATAGGTAATGCGTCAAAATACCCCACTTGTCTTTACAACTGGAACACAAGACGGCCCTTGTGAAGCATATACGGTTAGAAAATCTCACTCGAGAATTTCGACCGAGATTCATTTAAGTCTATCGCTAACACCCACTCAATTTTCAATTGAATGCATCACTCTGTTGATCTCTGTTTTTTAATTTACTGTGAACTCTGTGAAATCCAAAGTCTTGTGATTGTTTTATGCGGCTCAAACGTGAGACGTCTATGCGACAGCTAGGCATGCGGCATCGTGACTTTAGCCGCGAGTAGAGAAAAACAATTCGAACGGGATTTTGTGCTATTTGCACTAAGTGTTTTGAATCCCTGCTCATTTGAGTGTTATCTGTGTATAGGTGATGCAAACGCATACTGACCTGAACATGGAAAGTAAAGTCGAATTGCATCTGCTCTCGGTCACGTTTTGAAACAGACTGGACGCAGCAAGACTCACTGTGAAACGGTCAGCTCATTTTCAGGTCAATATTTTTCATTATTATTGTGACAGCGTCGAATCGCGTCCCCTTTCAAACCGCACATTCCCCATGTCACCAAATGCTGACAGTCGGCCCCAGTAACGACAGGCAGGACCAGTAAATGCGACAATATTCGACTAAACTCAGTCGCCCGGTGTCGATGCTTGAGAAGATTATGAGAATACTTCGCTATTCACCAATAGGTGGTGTCAGAGCATAATGAGGAAGACGTGAAGTAGTTTGAGTTGTCGATTCATACTGAGAATTCTCGAGATTGTATAGAGTTCTTTTTTTTCAGGAACTTGTCAGCATTTCGACCACTTAGGATGGCCTTTAGGGTGGCGACTGGTGATTATACGTCGGCATTTTGCAATACACGATTAAAGGTAATAGTTACGTTTTCCATGTAGACTGTCAAAAATTTGCCATGAAGTAGTAATTGGTAATATGAGGGGACTTGGGGATTTTAATCGAGATTTGTTACTACGGGTGGCGTCAATCCGTGCGAAAATGCGGCGAAGCACTGTGCAGATTCTTCATCCTTATTGATAATCATCAGCAGTGTGCATCTCACGAAACTCCAGTGAGTTTCGAATCCACAACCTTTGGCCACTCAACTGTTCGGCCATGAGCGGCTGATCAACAGTGCGATTAACCTGCCCATCCTTCACTCTCAGGGTCACTCCATGACTGTCCCCTCGGGTGACGGCTTCTGGGCTGAAAGGTTCGCTCATCGAGTGAACTATTCTCCCCTCTGGGGTGTTTATGGTCTTTTGGTGCCATACGTATATAAAGAAGCTTGGAGAAATTAACCAGAAGTTGGTTCTTATGAGATTTAGTCAACACAGAAATCTCCTCAGGACGGGTGAAGCCTGCTGTGCTAATCGGAGAACCCTTTTCGGTTACTTCAACCATCATACTCCTTTGGCGAGCAATGTTCAGTGTACAGATGGTATAGCAGTAAGCAGCGGACGTTCATCTGGTTCGAGGTTATCTATTATTCGTCCGATAATTATCCGCGATGTTACAGCTGACCGATTATTGTGTGGTGCACGTCTAACTATATAACGGCTTCTCAGAGGACCTATACCACTGTCGAAGAATCTCACCGACTAAGTCCAAACTATAAAAACGTTTACAAACAAGCGATAAAAATGGTCACCTTCTTGATGACGGTGTAACAGTGCTTATGGCTCTGTTTGCGTTTTTTTCGATCACTCGCAAGCGCATACCGCTGAATCCGCCATGGTAAACCGATATTTTCAAACTGGTATGGACGACGTGAGTCGCCTCCTAAAGTCGACCTAAAGCTGCCACCTTGAAGTGATGGTCGGGATTGAGTGCTGCAATGATCTCGCGGGCTACACTGGCTGGAACGTCGTTCAACAAGGTGCAACCAAGCCAGGAAGGCCAAAGGGGAGCAGTCAGACCAAGAGCAGCAAGACCCCGTACTACGAGTAATCGTGCTACGAGGTGGTCTGGGGGTAAAGTCGTACTGTCCTGTGTGACAGCAGTGTGAAGGCAGTAAGGTGTTTCCCCCAGTCGACCAGCATGTCCATATTTATGGAA